>CM043705.1:35937289-36077289 GCA_023935145.1 Bretschneidera sinensis
TATCTAGCCTAGTTTTATGCTACGTGAACCAGGATGGGGAAGATTTGAGTATAACGAAAACAATTTTAAGAAAAACAACTAATGACCAATTCAATTTGAAGTATCGAAATCAGTCAAAAGAACAAACCTTAGCCTAAGTCAACATCCACCATCGGAATTTTACAACCGATCATCGATGCAAGTACATGTCATTTCACACTTTGAATATTTACCGTTGGAATTATTTTCCTATCTCTTCTTAGTCGCAATTAATTAGAAAACAGGTGATCTAATTAACCCTAACTACTAAACAACCCAAGACAAGTGCTAAAGGTTTAATCTAGTAACAGCCTTAAGAATTAGAGAGATCGATGAAGCTAAACAACACAAGCACAAGCGGTTGCATTTAATTTAGTCGAGCGTTCTTCCTAAGATCTAATAATTTCTGATGCAGCAAATCATTAAATCTTAGTTCCTTCACAAATTAGGGGGATCAAACAATTATGGATTTGATATCTAACCTAGCAATAGATTGTAACGAATAATAAACTAGTAGGCCTCCTAGTAATTAAACAAGACAATAATGAAAATAGTGATAGAAGAACATCCGATACTTAAAGCATAAATTGAACAATAAAAACATATTAGATCTCACGGTTTTATTGATTCCGAGGCTTCCGTTTCCTTCGACCAATTATAAAAGTTTAGCTACGCAGAGCCATGATGAAAACTCGAAGGAGAAGTTAGAGAAGAGGGGAGAGAGAGGCTTCCTCGAAGTCTGATGATTTCTCCCCTCTTATACACGTTATTTTCAGTATTAAAAACCCTACAAGGTCTTTTAAAAATATTCTAAATATTATCCTAAAATAACAATATCCAAATCTGACTAATTTAAGGAAAATATTAAAAAATAAAATAAAGTCCTAATTTAACTAGGAAACTGGTGTTTTCAGCACGAATTTTCATGCACCAAATCTGGAAACTTCCAAAAATAAGCTGCGTCAAATCAGTGTATTAGAATTGCAGGCTAAGAGACGTTCCAGAACGTCAATAGTGCAGGTGCAGCAACTCAAGCTCGGTTTTGACCTAGATGCATCTAGTATCTCTCAAAACTCAAACATGAAAGTTGTAGAGATTTTTCTTGGCTTTCCACAACATCTTGAATGATCTCAATCAGAGCTCGGATGTGAGAGTTATGCCCAGATTACAAAGCAATGTCAAAACTGTCCAAAATCGCCCAATTAGCTTTATTTTGCACTTAACGCTGTCATTTGCATCCTAAATCAAAATATAAGAATAATGAGTACATTTAGGCACCAAATGAGTATAAAAGACTAAACATTAAGGGAGAAAAATATGACATTTTGCATTCTCATCACAGTTGATCTAGTTGAAAAGACCAGGAAGACAACTGGTCTAGCTGAAAAGACCTAGAAGGTAGCTGGTCTAGCTGAGAGGACCAAGAAGGCAACTGATCTGGCTAAAAAGACCAAGAAGGTAGCTGGTCTAGCTGAAAAGAATAGGAAGGTAGCTGGTCTAGCTGAAAAGACCAAGAAGGTAGCTGGTCTGGCTGAAACATGTCGACATGTGGAAGAGGTTCCCAGATGATAATATGAAATGATCTAACGAGAAAGAAAGAAAGAAAATTTAGATTCATGCATTACATTTGTTTTAAATATTGATTATTATTGATTGAGATGCTAAATTATCAGTATTGATTGTGAAATTATTGATAGACAAATGAGTCTCATAGAGAGACATATATGATGAGAAAGAAATATAAAAGTACGGCATGATAAAAAAATTATTTGATTGATTGATTATATATTGTGATCCTCATAACGAGGTTAATAATGATGTTGAATTGATAGTCTCAAGATGATTAAATATATTAGAAGAAAAATTGAAATGTTTGATGATTAATTTAAGAAGAGATTGATAAATGGTTGGAATTATGATATGAGTTGAGATAATAGAATATTATTATTGAATTATATGAGATAATGGATGAATGAATATTGAAAGATTATTTGAAGGATTAAATTATTATATGTGAAGAAATAGATGATTAATATTGGTAAATTAGAAATGATCGAATTATAAGATGTGACTGGAGTATATAATCGAGTACTTCTAGTAAATTTAATTCACTGAGCTTGTGAAGCTCACTTCTCATTGTTAAATAATTTCAGGTATACGAGCCACCTATACTGTCCATGAAGCACCCAGCTTCATGGTGGCTTGAGTCACCCTCTGGTAGCCTCAAACCCGTACCCCAAGTTACCTTGGAAGGATCACTTAGTGCCAACAAATGTCTCAAACCATAGCCCAACTATGGCCCATGTATACACACTGAGGGTGGTGGAGAGTGACAGGTGCTTAAATATTCATATTTAAGCCCCCTTAATTTACATTTGTTAAGCTCTTTGTTTATATGTTTTAGTCTATTTTACTTCACTTGTGTGTTTTACATGTTTTTATAGGGTCTTGGAGAAAAATAAATATTTTCAGCACTTAAAGGAAGAAATCTGGAAATCCTAGAGCAGCTGCTGGCTAGAGTACGATTGAGTGCACTCTTCTGTGCGATTGAGCGTAGACTTGCGATCAAGCGCACTCCTTTCTGCGATCGAGTGCAGAATGGAGATCGAGCGCACATGTACGGGCGTGAACAGTAAAATGACAGAACCAGTTTTGGAAATAAAGGAGTTTTTATGTTTTAGGAAATTTAGGGTTTCCTGAGCCTTCTAGGATTATTCAACCCCTATAATATACACTTTTAAAAACACAAATTGGACATCCCTTCTTTTATCTTTCAATCTTCTTTTAGTTTTAGTTTAGTTTTAGGTCGGGAGGCCGGAGGCTGGACTAGCCCAAAGGAAGAGATTGTGGAGACGAATTGATGACTCTTCTCCATAATGTTTTCGGGTTTCTTCTTTCCTTTTTATTTTATTATGTGTAATTAAATTCTTAGTAGGGCTTGGTTGAAGCCCTAATTATGTTTACTCAATAAATTTAGTATTGGTGCCTTTGCGATATTTATGTTGTGTTGCTTGACTTGATTAATACCTACTTTTATTTAAATTCCTCATATGTATATGTCTGATCAATACGTGCATGTGGTATGAACTTGTTAGTTAGATCAATTTGGATGACCGATTCTTGGGTCTGACATTAGTAACAAAAGATATCCACACCGGATTCTTGGGTTAATCAACATGGGAAACCGGGAGTAGATACCATGCCCTAGGTCTCATGTGGTTGTCAATTTCTACAAATCCTATGCTCTCTTAAGGAACAACTCAGTATAAACCATACTGAATCCCTTAAGACATAAAAGAGTTAGAGTAGATATCATGCCTAACTCGTTGCTTAGGGAGATCAATAGCTTAAGGAGTAGATACCATACCCTTAGGTTGACAAACATTAGGTATTCATGACATTAGTAAAGCATTGGCATACTGTTTTGTTGTGGTATCATAATTAGTGATGGATATCAAGTCCCTACGTCTTTATCTTTATTATTTCAAACTCAATATTTATTTCTCTTGTTTTTATTTCAATAATCCGAAACTAATTCTAAATCGAAATCTACCAATCCCTGTGGAGATAATCTTGCATTCGCACATTATGCTACTGTAGACCTTGTGCACTTGCAAGTAAAACAAGTACGATTATTTACTTATTTATTTAGGTAGATAATCGCACAACAAGTTTTTGGCACCGTTGCCAGGCATTGTGCTAAATTTCTGTTTAGAATTATTTCTCGTTTATTTTTCTTATTTTGTTCAATTTTATTTTCTTATTTTTCATTAAATATTTTTTTTAATTTGTTTGTTTTATTTTATTTTATTTTCATCAACTATCTAACTTAATTCTTCGTTTTTGTTATTTTCTTGCTTTCTGTTTCAGGTGTGCATCAGTGCTAATTTTGGCACTGCGATCGAGCGCAAACCTAAGTGCGATCAAGCACACTGGTGTGATCGAGTGCAGTGCTTGGAGCACTCGAGTGCAAATAGTCCAGAGACTACCCGAGCAGCAGTACTAAAGCTGCTGCACTATGGTATTCCTGCTGATTCATGCAAGGGCTTTGAGTGAGGAACCCAACCATCCTTCCACTTGATATAGAGAGTGAGCATATCATTCGAAAGAGGCCTAGAAACAACTTCGAGGAGAAAGAAGAAGAATTTGAGGGTGAAGCACCAATGGAACAACTTTACAACTAACTGCCACCAGAACGGAGACCTATGAAGCAAACCTTCATTCCACAGAACCTCGACCATCCTTCATGCATTGCATATCAACCTAAGGTGGAAGAAAATTATTACATATCTCCGTAGATACTCAGTGCCTTGACTCATTTTAGGGGTACACCTGCTGAGATCCACACTTGCACCTTCGAGAATTCTGTGATCTCTGCAAATTCCAGCATATTCGGGGCCTAGATCAAGAGGGAATCAGGTTAATTCTTTTCCATTTTTCATTAAAAGATAATGCTAAAATGTGGTATCATTCATTTCCTACAGATTCTATCCATACTTGGGAAGAGCTATCCAGTAGATTTCTAAGGAAATTTTTTTCAGCCCAAAAGACAAGGCAGATGAGGAAGGAGATTCAATCCTTCCAACTGAGGGATGGAGACCTTTTCTTCAAGGTATAGGGACACTTTAAAGAGCTTGTACTCAAATTTCCACATCACAACTTACCTCAACATGAGCTGGTCCTAGCTTTCTATGAAGGTTTGAGTGGCATAAATCAAGGTATAGTGGATTCCGGTTGTGGAGGTGTGCTGATGGCGAAGACTAGTGAAGAAGCCATGGAGCTGTTTGAGACATTAAGTGAGCACACCCAACAATTCTCCTCGAGAGGTAGACAAGGAATTAAAAGCAAGGGTATGTATGAGGTGAGCTTCAATGATGGATCTTCGAATCAGATGGCTGCTATAGAAAGAAAGCTAGACATGCTCATAAAAGCCATGGCTGATCAGAACAACTCACCTAGTCCACAGGCTTGTTGGATGATTATATACCTAAATAATTAAGCAGATAATCATACTAGTTTTACTTGCAAGTGCACAAGGTCAACAATGTAGTATAGTGTGCGAAAGCAAGGTCATCTCCACAGGGATTGGTAAAGTTTCTTTTAGAATCAGTTTCTCTAAAGTAACAAGAAATAAAATAACTATTGAATGTGAGTGATTATAGTAAAGACATAGGGCTTTGATATCCGCCACTAGCCATACTTTCCCAATTGTATAATGTATCAGTGCACTAGCCTTATCATGTATACCTACTAGTCGCCAACCTAAGGGCATGGTATCTACTCTTTAAGCTATTGATTTCCCTAAGCAACGAGTTAGGCATGGTATCTACTCTAACTCTTTTCTTCCTTAAGGGATTCAGCATGGTATCTACTTGAGTTGTTCCTTAAGAAAGCATAAGTACTATAGAAATCGACAGCCACATGAGACCTAGGGCACGGTATCTACTCCCGGTTTCCCATGTTGATTAATCCAAGAATCCGGTGTGGATATCTTTTTTTACTAATGTTAAACCCAGGACTCGGTCATCCAAATTGATTTAACTAACCTATCCATACCACATGCATACGCTGGCCATACACATACATATGAGGAATTTAAATAAAATAGGTATTAATCAAGTTAAGCAACATAATAAAGGCTATTGGCAAAGATAATCATTGAATATATATGGGAAAGCATAACTAGGGCTTCAATCGAGCCCTATAAGAAAGTTAGTTACACATGCTGTCTAAACTAATCATCATATATAAACTAAACATAAGGAGAAGAATAAACCCGAGAGAAGAGGTGTCAATTTTCTCCCACGATTACAACTCTAAGAAAAAGATAAGAGAAGTGTTCTCTCTAAGAGGTGATGATCTTTGTGTGTGCTTTATAGGTGTATTTATAGGTCTTTGAGAAGTCTTAAGAGGCCCATGAGTTCCTAAAAATTTTCAAAAAACAAAACTCTTTTATTTCCAAAATAGGGTTCTGCAGTTTACTGTTCACGCCCGTACATGTGCGCTCGATCGCATGTGTCTTGCGCTCGATTGCAGTGCTGTGCTCGATCCCTCTTGTGCACACACGATCGCAATGTGCGCTCGATTGCATTGCATATTGTGATCGATCGCAGTTTGTCCAGAGACTGCTCCAGGGATTCCAGGCTTCTTCCTTTAAGTGCCAAAACTGCTTCTTTTTCTCCAAGACCCAATAAAAACATGTAAAACACACAAATGGAGTAAAAGAGATAAAATTAACGTAATTAAGGACCTAACAAATATAAATAAGGGGGCTTAAATATGAATATTTAAGCACCTATCACACCCCCAAACTTACATATTGCAAGTCCCTTAGCAATACTAAATTAAAAACTAAAACAAAAAACACAGATAAATCCAATGTTCATGGTGTCAATCAAAAGTTTAGATTTTACACAAAACTATGATGCGCATTCATAAGTAAGCTTAACAAGTATGAACATATTTTTGCAATGTATAAGAGTTTTGAACGTAAATCATTTTCATGAGGTAGTTTAAGACATCACAAGTTTGACTTTAGTGTGTGGTGACTATCACACAAAATATTGGGTTTCCAAGAAATTCAAACGTGTAGTGTTTCGATGACTCAAGATTCACCAAACTTCCTATTAGAGTCAACAAATATGGCATTGACTTTTATTTGTGAGATTTTTGCCAAGTTAGTTCCCTTAAGCTTTCTTGTTGACTTATGTACCGAGCATTTAGCCAATGACTCCCAAACCAGATGGTTTTAGGGCATTAGGTGTAAAGACACCCCTAAGGACTTACTAGCTCGAGTCAACAAGGCTACGAAACTAACTGGTTTTAATGCTACCACTTAGAATTTTCCACCTTCTGACGTGACACTCAATGCTTACTGAGGCAAGAGGGCCAGTTACTCAGCAGAAAGTTCTTTTTAATGATCATTTAGAATTTTCCACCTTTTGACGTGACACTAAATGCTTACTGAGGCAAGAGGGCTAGTTACTCAGCGGAAGATTTGTTTTTATTGATCATTAGGGGCATTTTTTTTTTTCTTTTTGAGCACTAATCAATCTTTTCTATTTTCATATGCCAAAATGTCAATCTAATAGGTCATCTAGTTCACAGTTAAGCAAAAGAAACATACCAATCCAAATAACATGTCATACCCCACACAATTATGTGCTAATGTGCTCGTGATAGTTTAAGTTAAACTTGTGAATCTTTAAATGCCTAAAAAGCAGTGATCTAGGTTCAAAACTTGATTATTGGCCTATATGTTCAAAGTGTTAAGCTTGCTGATGAAGTCGAATCATAAAGTTTTGTTTACATCTCAAAAAAAAAAATTTATTGGATAGAGTGAACATGTATTTATCTATGAAAATTGCAACAAAAAAAAAACTATGGGACATAATAAGTGCGTGAATGTGTCCCCATACCCCCAAACTTAAAATGCACATTGTCCCCAATGTGTGAGTAGCATGGAAGGATCTGACCTAGGAAATGGAGAGCTATATGGCTGGCATGGCTTGGAGCACGCCCCCAAACTTCAACTGGATGCATTGACACTATCCTTGAAAAAGAAGAAAAGCAAACATAAAATGGAAAAAAAGTAATAAACAATAAAATAAAAGTAAACTATGAAATACTAATAATAACATAAACTATAAAAAATGATATGCTTTGGGGTGCATCCCATGAGCGCTAAGTTTAACGTCTTTAGCCAGACGTGGTACCCTCTCACTGCTGGTCATCAAATGGTGCAGTCGAAGAGGGACCGGGTACCAAAGGTAAGTGATCAAGGATAGCCTGTAGCATAGCCTCCTGTCATGTAAATCGAGCCCCCAGACTATCGATGCGCTGATGGACAAGTGTGGTAACGGCAGCAACCTCGCCTCAGAAAGAGGATAGCTCAGTTAGGAAGTGCTGGGACTCGATGGGTCCCATGTCCGAATGGTCTTCCTCTCGTACTGGGCTAAATATCGGGGCCTTGGTGTCCATACGATCCTCCTCAACTCGCTCAGCTACTAGAACAGGTACTGGGGGTCTTCATGGCATATGCGAGATGCTGTGTATCCACTGAGCCTTCCCTAAGAAGGGATGCTCTCGCACTGGCCCGTCACTGTGGGTCTCCTTAATCCCCTTCTTCTTGAGGATGGAGGTGAGTAGGAACGGGAAAGGAAGGCCCCAAGCATTGGCCCTAGTGGTCTGATGGCCATGTACGTGATCCCAAAACTTGTGCAGCTGGCTCCAAATGACAGTCGGGATGGAGTACTAGTGGCCTCTATGGAAGGTATATAAGGACTGGAGAAACTGGTCTTGCCACTGTGTCTTGTGCCCCAATGGACACACATTACGCTGCAGGATCGTGTCGACAAGCCACAGTCGTGGAGGCAGCTTGGATTGGCTGGCCGCATTGTTATGCCTGTCGGCATACTGGCCAGTGCACATGTCTGTGATGATCTCAGCCAGGGCAAAGGACTTCTGTTGCTCCTCGATATCTGTGTCCTCAGGAGGGGACTCGTTGGTGCAATGAAAAGCAACGGCTATATCAGCATTAGTCACCTTGATGGGTGTGCCTCAGATTGAAGAAGTGAGACCTGCTGGTCTGCTGCAGTCAAATGATAGGCTCGTGTAGAACTGGACTACGAGCTGGGAGTAAGCAGTGGAACAGACCGGCTTAAACAGCCTCTTCAACCCTCGATGTCGGAATTCTTGGACAGCCCATTGAGTGGTGTCCATGTGCCGAAATACATCATCGATGGCGAATGTGGTCTCGAATAAAAGCTCTCTTTGCTCTATGCTGGGCCGGGATGACGAGGCACGACTGCTAGATGCACCAGAAGTGGAAACAGACGGTCTAGACATGCTTTTCTTTAGTTTTTGCCTGATTTGCGATCGATCTCAATCTCGATCGCACACTGGCTATGTGCTCGATCGCAAATGTCGTGCACTCGATCGCACACGGTCAGACTTTTTCTCGAACAGGTGGTGTGCACCAAAAAACCAAGCTATGGCTTATAAGATTTGAATTCGTTCCTAACCTCCTGCAAACAAAACAAGTATCCCATCACATATATGATAATTTATATTTACTGAAAGTGTAAATAAAGCATGAAAAATGTGTGTGTGTGTGCATGAAATGGGTACCTCGTGTATGGGAGGAATATGGAATAGGGAGGGGGTACACGGTGGTGATGGCGGAGGATGGTGGTGATGGGGATATGTTTAGGTGGTGATGGAGAGTGGTGGATGAGTGCGAGGGAGAGAGATGTGGGTAGACGGAAAAGGGCGAGTGAGAGAGAGATTGTGAGCGCGGCTCAACAGGGGGAAAATGTGAGTGTGTGGGAGTGAATTTTCAGACTTATAGCTAACCTTCTGCCATGAGTGCGCTCGATCGCACGCGGGGTGCGCTCGAGCATATGTAAGGACACACTCAATCGCACACTTGCACTCGATCGCACTAGATGATGCGATCGATCACAAGCAGTGTGTCTGGGCAAAAATAACAACTTATCTCAGCTGAAAATGATAATTTTGGAACAGTACAACCTTACCATTTGTTAGTGACCTCAGTACCACTAACCTCAATAAAGGTGCTTGAGCTCAATGGGTAATCGAATTAGACTTGCTCAAGCACTCTCGTGCTACCGTGCTAGTCGGTTGGAAGGAAGGACTTAGAGCCCACATCAGGTGGTTCAAGTGCTTTTGATGGTTGCTTCATTTCCCATTTTGATACCTGGTCAAAAAAATAAGGAAAGGTAGTATCAGTAAGTGCATGAGGTTTAATTTGAATAACATACTTACTTGAAGGCTTTGTTGTGTTTTTGAAAAGGTGCACAGCTTTATTGACGTCTTTAATCACATTGTCTTCCTCATGCCGACTATCCACTTTTGTGTCCTCATTTTTGGGGATGGTCTCCAATGTCGTGGTGTGATGGACCTAAGAAGCTTTCTCAACAACACTTTGCATGAAGCTCACATTAGAATATTCATTATCATTGTTGGTTAATTTTAATGTATTGAATATTTTAAATTCTATCTCCTCATCATTTACCCTCATTGTGACAATGCCCCTTTTTACACTAATATTAGTGTCAGCAGTTATCATAAAGAGGCGTCCTAGTATGATGGGGAGAGGTACTGGAAGAGTACATTCTTCCATATCTAATACTATAAAATCAGCAGGTATAACAAATTTACCTACTCTTACCAACACGTCCTTAAGGATACCTCTCGGTCGTTTGATGCTTCTGTCCGCTAATTGCAAAGTGACGAAGGTTGGTTGAAGCTCCCCCAAACCTAGTGTCTCGTATACACTGTATGGCAGCAGGCTGACACTCGCTCCTAGATCCAATAGTGCATGCTCGAACAGCTGGTCACCTAACCTGTAAGGAATAGTAAAACTACCCGGATCTTTCAGTTTAGGTGGTAATTTTCTTAAAAGCACAGCACTTACCTCTTCGGTTAAGGCAACCATCTCATGTTCCACGAACTTCCTTTTGTTAGTGCAATAATCTTTCAGAAATTTAGCATATGCAGGAATTTGTTTAATGGCATCTAACAAAGGAATATTAATCTCTATTTTCCGCAAGGTTTCAAAAATATCAATTAGTTTGTTGTCTTTCTTTTGTTTTACTAACCTTTGCGGGAAAGGTGGTGCATTCACCTTCTCCGTTTCACTTACCCTTGACGCCGATGGTTTTTCTTTGGATGCTGTTGCAGATTCATCGGACCCTATTACCTTGCCATTTCTTAGGGTTGTCACAGTGTTTAATTGTTGATGTCCCCCCGGGTTGGGTAGTGTTTGAGCTAGGAGCTCTCCTTGCTTTCTGCCACTGAGCTCCTTAGCTAGTTGTCCCATTTGTACCTCTAGTCTTTGAATTGCTTGCGCATGTGCTGCAGTGGTCTGTTTTTGCTGAGTCATGAATTGTTCTTGTGACGTCATAAATTGCTGCTGCTAAGTGGCCATTTATCTCACAAGACTTTCGAGGTTGTTCTTCTTCGGTTCAGGAGTAGCATGAGCAAGAGGCTGGGGGTTTCATTGCTGTCCTTGATTGTTCTAGTTGTTGCTCCCTGAGAAATTTGGGTGATTCCACCATCCGAGGTTGTATGTGTTTGCATACGGGTTATTCTTCGGCGGATAATTATTAGGTCCAACATCATTTGCTTGTTCTGTATCTGCAAGTGAATACAGAGGACAAGTATCCGTGTTATGATCATATTGGGAACATATTACACATACCTAGGTGGGGTAGATGGTAGGCTGGATGAGGTATTTTGAGCAGCCATGGCTTTTACCAATAAGTCTAGTTTTCTCTCCACTGCTGCCATTTGAGGGGAAGATACTCCATTCAGATTTACCTCATAGACACCTTTACCTTTGGTTACATGTCTACTTCTAGAGGAGAATTGCTGGGTGTGCTCGCTGAGGGTTCCGAAGAGCTCTATTGCTTCTTCACTGCTTTTCTTCATCAGGACTCCTCCACAACCTGAATCAACAATACATTTATTAGTATCATTTAAACCTTCATAGAATGCTTGTACCAGTTCATCTTGAGGCAGGTTATGGTGTGGGCATTTCAGTAGCAGCTCATTGAAGTGTCCTCATGCTTCGAAGAAGAGGCCCCCATCCTTTTGTTGGAAGGACTGGATCTCCTTCCTCATTTGCCTTGTCTTTTAGACTGGAAAGAACTTCTTCAGGAACTTGCTTGCCAACTCCTCCCAAGTGTGGATGGAAACTACAGGCAAAGAATTATACCAAAGTTTAGCATTATCTTTCAAGGAAAAAAGGAACAGAATCAACCTTATTCCTTCTTGGTCTAGTCCTTGTATGTGCTGGAACTTGCAAAGATCGAAAAATTCTTGGAGGTGCAAGTGTGGATCTTCGTTGGGAGTGCCTCTAAAATGAGTCAAAGCATTCAAGATTTGCGGAGATATGTAATAATTTCCCGCCGCCTCAGGTTGATATGTAATGCATGATGGTTGATCAATGTTTCGAGGGATGAAGGAGTGCTTCATCGGTACTCGTGCAGGTGGTTGCTGCTTCTTGAGCTGTTTCTCCATTTGTGTTTTGTTCTCGACTTCTTCTTCGTTCTCCTCGAAGCTGTTCCTTAGCTTTTGTCGGATAGTCTACTTAAGCTCGGGATCAAGGGGAAAGAATGTTGGATGTCGGGATCGCAGTCCGTGCATAAATCAGGAAAACCGGCTTCAGTGCAGCAGTGCAACTCTGCTGCTTGGGTAACTCTCTGCCCTAAATGCGCTCGATCGCACAGGAGGTTGCGGTTGATCGCAAGTATCACAGAAAGTGTGATTTAGGGTCTTACGTGCCTAAAACAGAAAATGAATTGATTAGGTTTTGATAAAACAAAGATGGTAAAATAAAGTAATAATAATAATGATTAAACGAAAGTAATCCTAAAAGGAACTTTTAGTGCAATCCCCGGCAACGGCGCCAAAAACTTGTTGGACGATTATATACCTAAATAATTAAGCAGATAATCGTACTAGTTTTACTTGCAAGTGCACAAGGTCAATATTGTAGTATAGTGTGTGAAAGCAAAGTCATCTCCACAGGGATTGGTAAAGTTACTTTTAGAATCAGTTTCTCTAAAGTAGCAAGAAATAAAATAACTGTTGAATGTGAGTGATAATAATAAAGACATAGGGCTTTGATATCCACCACTAGTCATACTTTCCTAATTGTATAATGTATCAGTGCACTAGCCTTATCATGTATACCTACTGGTCGCCAACCTAAGGGTATGGTATCTACTCCTTAAGCTATTGATTTCTCTAAGCAACGAGTTAGGCATGGTATCTACTCTAATTCTTTTCTTCCTTAAGGGATTCAGCATAGTATCTGCTTGAGTTGTTCCTTAAGAAAGCATAAGTACTATGGAAATCGACAACCACATGAGACCTAGAGCATGGTATCTATTCCCGGTTTTCCATGTTAATTAATCTAAGAATCCGGTGTGGATATCTTTTTTTACTAATGTTAGACCCAGGACTCGGTTATCCAAATTGATCTAACTAACCTATCTATACCACATGCATATGCTGGCCATACACATACATATGAGGAATTTAAATAAACACAGGCATTAATCAAGTTAAGCAACATAATAAAGGCTATTGGCAAAGATAATCATTGAATATATATATGGGAAAGCATAACTAGAATTTCAATCGAGCCCTATAAGAAAGTTAGTTACACATGCTGTCTAAACTAAACATCATATATAAACTAAACATAAGGAGAATAATAAACCCGAGAGAAGAGGCATCAATTCTCTCCCACGATTACAACTCCAAGAAAAAGATGAGAGAAGTGTTCTCTCTAAGAGGTGATGATCTTTGTGTGTGCTTTACAGGTGTATTTATAGGTCTTTGAGAAGTCCTAAGAGGCCCATGAGTTCCTAAAACTTTCCTAAAAACAAAACTCTTTTATTTCCAAAATAAGGTTCTGCAGTTTACTATTCACACCCATACATGTGCGCTCGATCGCATGTGTCTTGCGCGCGATCGCAGTGCTGCGCTCGATCCCTCTTATGCATGCACGATCGCAATGTGCGCTCGATCCCTCTTATGCATGCACGATCGCAATGTGCGCTCGATCGCATTGCATATTGCGATCAATCGCAGTTTGTCCAGGGACTGCTCCAGGGATTCCAGGCTTCTTCCTTTAAGTGCAAAAACTGCTTCTTTTTCTCCAAGACCCTATAAAAACATGTAAAACACACAAATGGAGTTAAAGAGATAAAATTAACATAATTAAGGACCTAACAAATGTAAATAAGGGGGGTTAAATATGAATATTTAAGCACCTATACACAACGCCAGGTATGTGCTATATGCTCTCATTTTGATCATAATACTTATACTTGTCCTCTGTATTCAACTACAGATCAAGAGCAAGCAAATTATGAGGGACCGAACAGTGCGTATGCAAATACCTACAATCTTGGATGGCAGAACCACTCAAACCTCTCATGGTGCAACACTCAAAATGCTTTGAATCTTCAAGGACAGCAACGACACTTCCAACCAGCAGCCCAACCAGTGCCAAAATTAGAAAATAGTGACCTAGAGAGTCTTATGAGGCAATTGATGACTTCACAAGAACAGTTCATGACTGAGCAAAGACAAACCACTACAAAACATAAGCAAGCCATTCAAATACTCGAGGAACAAATGGGAAAATTGGCTAAGGAGCTAAGTGAAAGAAAGTTGGGTGAACTTCCAGTCTAACCGCTACTTAGTCCAAGAGGACATCAACAACTAAATACCGTGACAACTCTAACAAATGGTAAGATCATCGGAGTTGATAAGCCTGCACAAGCATCCACATCCAAGGTAAGTGAGATGGAGAAGGTAAATGGTGAGAATGTTGAAATCAAAAGATATAATGCATTAAAATTACCCCCAGATAATATAAAATGTTTTAATGTATGCATGACGCAAAGTGTTGTTGAGGAAGCTTTTCAGGTCCATCATATTGATCCAGTAGAAACCGCTCTTACCTATAGTGTCCCAAGATCGGATATTGAGCCCAAATGAAAGGATGTTACTGATGACATCATTGACACTATGCACCTCCTTGAGGCCTTTCCAAAGCCTCCAAGTAAGTACACTGATCCATTCGAAATTCTTGGGCCTACTAATACTATTTTCCCTTTTATTGTCCAGGCACTGAATTTGGAGTTGAAGCAATTGCCAAAGCACTTAACTTATGCTTATATGGGAGAAAATAAGACACCACCTATGCTAGTTGCTGCCAATCTTAGTTTTGGGGAAAAATAAGGCTTGGTCTGGCTGAAGACGTTAAATTTAGCGCTCATGGGAGGCACCCCACAGCTTATCCTTTTATTTTTATTGTTGTTCATATTTACTGTTATTTATTTACTTTTAGTACTTTTTGTTTTCCCGTATTACGTTAGTTTTTCTTTTTTAGGGACAATGTGTGCATCCGTTCAAGTTTTGGGGTGTGCTATGAGCCATGCCTGCCCAGCTAATTCTCCATCTCCTAGGTCAAATCTTTCCATGTTATTCACACATTGGGGAAAATGTGTAATTTAAGTTTGGGGGTATGGGAGACACATTCACACACTTTGTCCCAGTTTTTTGTTTAAAAGATAAATACATGTTCATTTTGTTCTAAAAATTTTGGTTGATCTAAACGAATACTATGATTTGACTTCATAAGTGAACTTAAAACCTTGAACACATGGGCTAATAATTAAGTTTTAAACCTTAATCACTTACTTTTAGGCATTTAAGGATTCATAAGTTTGACCTAAACTAACACGAGTACATTAGCACATAATTGTGTGGGGTATGACATGTAATTTTTATGTATGTTTCTTCGGCTTAACTGTGAACCGGATGACTTATTAGATTCACAATTTGGCATAGGAAAAAAGAAAAAAAATTGTTATTGCTCAAAAAGAAAAGTGCTCCTAATGATCAGTAACCAAACTTTCCACTGAGTAACTGGCCCTCTTGCCTCAGTAAGCAGTGAGTGTCACGTCAAAAGGTGGGAATTTTACTTGGAAACATTAAGACCAGTTAGTTTCGTAGCCTTTTTGACTCGAGTTAGTAAGTTCTTAGGGGTGTCTCTACACCTAATGCCTAAAAACCATCTGGTTTGGGAGTCATTGGCTGAACGCTCGCTACATGGGTCAACTATAAAGCTTAATGGAACTCAACTTGGCAAAAAAGCTCATAATAAAAGAAAAAGAAAAGAAAGAAAACTATGCCACTTGTGTTGATTCTGATAGGAAATTCGATGAATGTTAAGACACTAAAACACTATACATTAGAGATATCTGGAAGCTTCATCTATATGTGCTAATTCACCACACACTAAAAATCAGACTTGTGATGCCTTAACCTACCTCATGTAAGTAATCAATGTTTAAAACTTGGATTCGTTATGAAGATGTGTTTGTATTTTTAAGCTTGCTCATGAATGCACGTCATGGTTTTGTGCGATACCTTAACTTTTGTGGACACCATGAACAGTGGATTTATCTATGTACCTTTATTTTTTATTTTGTTTTTAGTTTTGTATTGCTAAGGGACTAGCAATATGTAAGTTTGGGGGTGTGATAGGTGCTTAAATATTCATATTTAAGCCTCTTAATTTACATTTGTTAAGTTCTTTGTCTATATGTTTTAGTCTATTTTACTTCACTTGTGTGTTTTACACGTTTTTATAGGGTCTGGGAGAAAAAACAAACATTTTCGGCACTTAAAGGAAGAAATCTGGAAATCCTGGAGCAGCTACTGGCTAGAGTGCGATCGAGCGCACTCCTCCATGCGATTGAGCGCAGACTTGCGATCGAGTGCACTCCTTTGTGCGATCGAGCGCACATGTACGGGCGTGAACAGTAAAGCGGCAGAACCAGTTTTGGAAATAAATGAGTTTTTATGTTTTAGGAAATTTAGGGTTTCCTGAGCCTTCTAGGATTATTCAACCCCTATAAATACACTTGTAAAAATACAAATTAGACATCCCTTCTTTTATCTTTCAATATTCTTTTAGTTTTAGTTTAGTTTTAGGTTGGGAGGCTGGAGGCTGGACGAGCCCGAAGGAAGAGATTATGGAGATGAATTAACGACTCTTCTCCATAATGTTTTCGGGTTTCTTCTTTCCTTTTTATTTTATTATGTGTAATTAAATTCTTAGTAGGGCTTGGTTGAAGCCCTAATTATGTTTACTCAATAAATTTAGTATTGGTGCCTTTGCGATATTTATGTTGTGTTGCTTAACTTGATTAATACCTACTTTTATTTAAATTCCTCATATGTATATGTCTGATCAATATGTGCATGTGGTATGGACTTGTTAGTTAGATCAATTTGGATGATCGAGTCCTGAATCTGACATTATTAACAAAATATATCCACACCGGATTCTTGAGTTAATCAACATGGGAAACCGGGAGTAGCTACCATGCCCTATGTCTCATGTGGTTGTCGATTTCCACAGATCCTATGCTCTCTTAAGGAACAACTCAGTATACACCATACTGAATCCCTTAAGACAAAAAAGAGTTAGAGTAGATATCATGCCTAACTCGTTGCTTAGGGAGATCAATAGCTTAAGGAGTAGATACCATACCCTTAGGTTGACAAACATTAGGTATTCATGACATGAGTAAAGCATAGGTATACTGTTTTGTTGTGGTATCATAATTAGTGGTGGATATCAAGTCCCTGCGCCTTTATCTTTATTATTTCAAACTCAATATTTATTTCTCTTGTTTTTATTTCATTAATCCGAAACTATTTGTAAATCGAAATCTACCAATCCTTGTGGAGATGATGTTGCATTCGCACACTATGCTACTGTAGACCTTGTGCACTTACAAGTAAAATAAGTACGATTATTTACTTATTTATTTAGGTAGATAATCGCACAATAGAGAGTCCGACACCATGTCCCCCCTTAAAAAATCTTAAGTCATTTTGAGCATTCCCACTAGGAAATATACCTCGTGCTTGAGCCATCATAATCCTTTAATAAATAGAATTTATGCAATCTAACATATCTAAACATATCATATCACCGCATACAACTTCATGATAATCCCCAAAAATTCCCAATAATTTTTGGAGCATAAATCACATATTTACGAAAATGCCACTATTCTGCTCTAGCACACTGCTGACACACATTTGTTGTGCAATTGCCCTACAATCAAGTCACACTTACTAAACATAACTCAAATAGATCACCACACAGCCCACTCAAAGGCCAATTCATGGGTAACAACCATTCCTAACGGTGTGTACTATGACATTCTCCCTCACTTCATTCTGTCGATGTCCTCATCGATGTGCAACATAAGAACTAGAGCTAAGTTTCTACAGAAGGCTTTGTGACATCTTCCCATAATTCAATGGAGCACCATATGTTCTGATCTAAGGACTCAAGAGTCACTCTCCCATGTCTATGTACTTGATCGAAGATGCACACTTACACTTTTGTATTTGCCTCATTTAGGCTCGAATCCACTCCTTGTCCTCAAGAGCACCCAAGCTCAACTCAAAGCTCCAAAGCATACTTCACACAAGCCAACAGAAACATGGCATTGATTACCCAATGATGACACTACATCATACCTCAAAACAGAAACTTAAATCTCAACGAGGTGTGCGGCTTTCTTCGTCACACTACAAGGTAACCCTTTAACATACTTAAAATGAAATGCCACACCCCTCAAGACTATTGTTCCTTTATTTAGATCATATGAGGTATGCAGTTATGCTAACCACACTCTTGTGGCACTATTTCTCTTGGGTCCCTAGGTGAGGCCCTCATACCCGCTAAACTCATGATCCCTCCCTCTAGAACTTGAGATGTCTTATGTGTGCACTCACTAGAACAAGTTATCGGGCTCCAGCCATGGGGCTTACCCCAACTTGGGTTCCACTGAACCATTATCAAAATCCAAACTGGTTGATGAACTTGTTACTCAAGGTTCAAAATGAGGCAACCCCGAAACTCAAACTCTATTACACGTGCACCTACTCTTATGCAGCACAAAGACGCAAGCAATGATGCACCCCTCTACGTGTGGCTCACAAGCCAACCGCCCACTGGTGACACCCCCACTCTTATCTGAACAAAATCAAGATGCCTAAAAAATATAGAACTCAAGATGCTTTGACTCCCCCACTCAAACACTCAACTCAGGGCCTATACCACTAGGCTAGGGGGATCCCTTCCCTTCAAATGGCCCTCACACAAAACTCGAATCTAAAGGTGTCATTGCTTGACACTGTGGGTTCCTCCTACTTGCTTACTTAATGCCAACCCTTAGCTAAGAGAATCCATTTTCCTTCTCAAGATGGCAACCTTTCTGATTACGCCCAAAACATAATGAGGTTATTGTAGTACAGCTTTGGGGTGTCGATTCCACAGGGAAACAAGTTAATTACAAAGGAAGGTGTGAACCTTAACACAAACGATAAAAGATCAAATGAATCTGAGTTTGTTTGAGAAAAAGGGTAATTGTGTAAATAGGGTTGGAAATATAATTAAGAATGACAAGGTTCCGAAAATCCTTCCTAGGCTCGTTGCTCTAATCCTAACTTGATTCAGTTGTTTTTATCTCGATTGCTAGTTTCACATCCCAAACAAGCAATCGACATATATTCAATTAAAGCGCAATTATAAATCCTAATGTAATTTTTATGAATTATTCTCTACTTTTAAGCACACATGACCTAACTTATAAATTATCAAAAGACGACGATATATCTAACGACAATACCACAGCAATGGACAAATCTATAAACGAGGTCTACCGGACGTAATCATATCCAAACAGATACACATAAGAAAAGCATGACTGAACTTATATGGAAAGGAAGCATGCAATCACCGGACTAATAAAATAATCTACTAAATTAAATTAAAGAATAAAACATAACAATGTTTGATAAAAAATAATACCAACTACAACTGAATCAAAATAAAAGAAAATAAGAACAACTACACCTAGGGATTCATCCCTTCGCTTTGCTTGGAGATTAGCTGGCCATAGAGCTCATACCTCTTTGAGTTGCCTCTGGCTTCTCAACGATCATCCTCAGCTCGCCCTCCAAATTTTATACTTCGAATTCCTCTTAAAGGCCCTCTGGATTTCTCCTAAAGGCCCTCTAGAGTCACTCTCTACTGATCTCAGAAGATGATCTTAGAAGAGCTCCGATTGATTGATGATTTCAGCTGAGCAGAGTGGGTCTTTATATAGGCAAACTCCCAGAATGCTATGTGTTATCTAACCGATGTGGGATACTGTCCGGGTGCGCTCAATCGTAACCCAAGTGCGATCGATCGCACATGCGCTCGATCACGGCTTGTGCGCTCGATCGCATATGCGCTGCAGAGTACCTTGCTCGATGTGGGATGTGCGCTCGATCGCACTACTTGTGCGCTCGATCACAATTCAAGCAGCAGTCCATCTTGTCCTTCCAGAAGCATAGGATCTTGGTCTTTTAAGCAACGATCGCTTCTTTTTCTCTTTTAAACTTAAACTACTTGAAAATTACACTGAAATAAGTCAGTGGTCCAATAATATTACTTTAGAGTTATTAACATATAAAAGCACAATAAAGACCGAGATCAATCCTAAAATGCTAACAATTAACCACTATTGAGAGGCATTTTATGACTCTCATCACATCCCCCAACTAGCTTATTGCTAGTCCCTAGCAATTCAAGCGAAATTAAGAGATGAATTCTATGGTGGGAATCAAAGTAAATGAAAAGCAATATTAGTGTTAACCAAGAGTAATTCACATTTTTTCTCAAAAATTGCACATAACACACGGCACAAAGAATCATTAAATTTCACCCAAATCCAAAAGTAATTCAAACATCAATCTTAAAATCGTTATTGACTCTTAACACCCATCTTACCAAAATCCATTAATCCAAACACCCAGATGATTTTATGCATAACATTTATGAATACAAGTCTTGGCCTCTAAAAATATAATAAATTGCGTGACATCAATCACAAAAACAAGCTCCATATGCTTACATTTCAAACCACTCTCCACTATTGTAGAAAAGTCACACTACATTGGATCAATAGGTCTTTAATAAGCTTGTAACGTTAGGCTAAGGTAAAGGTTAAGAAGGAACGGGAAGGATTCAACAAGTAAAAGAACTTAATCTCTTAGTTTTGAACACAACTCTTTAACCACTGGATAACTTTACTTCAATACCCAACTCTTCCAACCATTTTTCGAGCATTTCTTTTAATAAATCACCATTTTTTATTTTCTTTCGTTCTTCTTTCTTTGCCATAATTCTTTTTTTTATTTTTTTATTTTTATATTTTGGCACATAACCATTCACCTTCTCTTTCATCATTTTTCTTTTCCACAGCCCCCAACTTATCTCCTTTAATGTACTTGCGTTGTGGTAGTGATATTTTTTCATATTTCCCTCCCTACTCCTTTTAAGTGCTTCTCAACAAATGTATATAGCTAAGTTCTTTTAAAAGGAAGGTAAGGATAAAATATTTTAGGCTCATAAAGGTGAGTAAATTGGCTATTTAAAGAAACAAGGCTCAAATTTTTTTTCAAGAAAAAAGGCTCAAATAGGTGACTAGTGATAAATATAGCAAGGGTAGGTTTGAAAGGCTCAAACAGTTCAAAAATGGCCTATATCATATCCTAAGTAATGTGCATTCTAGGAATTCGCCTCAAGTGATTATCAAGTAAGTTCTAGAGCTTGTCAAGGCCACAAAAATATTCACAAAATAATCACACATAAAACTTAAATGCTTTCGATTAATCATACAATCTTACCACAGGCTAGAGTCTTTAACCAGATCAAGATTGATACTTAAATTAATTTCAAACCGAAGCAAGATTTAACTACTTCTGAATGCTATATGCTATCTAAATTAAGTTTTGTATCATTGACATGTAAATTGACTCTAAAGCTAACACAAAGCATGCTAAACACACACCAAGATGACACCAAGCAGTTCAACAGTTCAATGGTATGGTATACAATAAGAAATGTGTTTCCTCCACTCCCAACTGAAGATAAACATTGTCCTTAATGTAAAAACAAAAATTAAAGAAACTCCCTTTTTAACCAAAGGTGCGTGGAGCTAAAAATCATGCACGACCAATTGAACCTCATGCTCAACTTCTTATTGAAAGTCCGATCTACAACATAAAACAAACAAAAAAGAAAGCAACTGCGGTGTACCACCGTGTGTTAGCACACTAAAAATTAAAATAGACTCAATAATAAAATAAAATAAAAATGAAACAAACAAAACAAAAGAAAGAAAAATAAAAGTAAATACGTACCTGTGTTGTGTGGTCAAGATGCGTAGACCGGATCCATAAGCGGAATGTCTTCCACTTCCGAATCTTGTCTAACGACTAAGATCTTAAGTCGTTGACCATTGACTTTGAAAATTCGACCATCCTATTATCTTCAATTTCTACCGCCCCATTTTCAATAACAGTTTTCACTACAAAAGGGCCGATCCACCTCGCCGAAGTTTTCCAGGATGCTTATGGAGTCTAGATTCGTATAAGAACACCTGATCATTAGGTTTAAATGTTTTTCTCAAAATATTTTTATCATGGAATATTTTTATTTTAGACTTATAGATTCTAGAGCTCTCATAAGCATCGTTTCTTAATTCCTCCAACTCGGTCAATTGATATTTCCGAAGCTTACCTGCTTCTCCTATGTCAAAATTAAAAGATTTGATTGCCCAATATGCTCGATGCTCGAGCTCTACAGGTAAGTGGCAAGGCTTTCCATAAACAAGCCGATAAGGTGACATACCTAAGGGAGTTTTAAAAGCTGTATGGTAGGCCCAAAGCGCATCAACTAGTCTCAAAGACCAATCCTTGCGATCCGGGTTAACCGTTTTTTCTAGAATTTGTTTAATCTCCCTATTAGCAAGCTCTACTTACCCACTAGTCTAAGGATGATAAGAAGTAGAAATTTTATGTAACACCCCGTATTTTCGCATCAAAGCTTCAAAAGAACGGTTGCAAAACCTCGATCAATAATTATAGCACGTGGTGTACCAAATCGAGATAACACATTTTCCTTATGAAATTTAATGACCGTTCTATTATCATTGCTTCGGCAAGCTGCTGCCTCTACCCACTTAGATACATAATCTATTGCCACTATGATATATTTGTATCCAAAGGAAGGAGGAAAAGGTCCCATAAAATCGATGCCTCAACAATCAAAGATTTCAATTACCAAAATAGGGTTTAAGGGCATCATATTTCGATGAGACACAGCTCCTAACTTTTGACACCTTTTGCATAAGCAACAGTAGGTGTTTGCGTCCTTAAACAAGGTAGGCCAATAAAATCCACACTACAAAATTTTTGCAGCGGTTTTTTTCATTGAAAAGTGGCCTCCACAAGGTAGGGAATGACAAAATTCTAAGACACTTGCAATCTCTTCATTAGGGATGCAATGCCTTAGAATTTGGTCCGGGCAGTACTTGAAAAGATAGGGGTCATCCCAATAAAAATTACATACCTCATATAAAAATTTCCTCTTGTCTTAAGCGCTCCAATCCACAAGTATCTCACCTGTAACCAAGTAATTCACAATGTGAGCAAACCATGGTAAGGCAGTAACAGCAAGTAAATGCTCATCGGGAAAGTCATCTTTGATCGGCATGTTATCAGACGTGTCCTCAAATGTGAGCCTTGAAAGATGGTCAGCTACTACATTCTCTACTCCTTTCTTGTTTTTGATGGTGATATCAAATTCTTGTAGGAGCAGGATCTATCGGATTAGGCATGTCTTAGCATCCTTCTTTGTAATGAGGTACTTAAGGGCTGCATGATCTGTAAAAATAAGGATAGGAGAACCAATTAAATATGCACGAAATTTATCCAAAGCAAATACTATGGCTAGCAATTCTTTTTCAGTTGTGGAGTAATTCATTTGAGCACTATTTAAAGTCTTACTAGCATAGTAAATTACAAACGGTTTTCCCTCTCTTCGCTGTCCAAGAACAGCACCTACAGCGTAGTCACTAGCATCACACATGATTTCAAAGGGTAAATTCCAATCAGGTGACTACATTATAGGTGCTGAAATAAGCTTGCCAATCAGCGTTTTAAAGGCCTCTTGACAAGCTGAAGTCCACTCAAATGGGGTATCTTTAACTAGAATGGCACATAATGGTCTAGATATGTTGGAAAAATTTTGTATGAACCTCCTATAAAAACCAACATGACCAAGGAAAGATCTCGCATCCTTTATTGTCTTAGGTGTAGGTAGTTTAGAGATTAATTCAATTTTAGATTGATCGACCTCTATTCCTCTAGAAGAGACAATATGCCCTAAGACAATGTTGGATGGTACCATGAAATGGCATTTTTCCCAGTTTAAGACCAATTCTTTTTCCTCACAACGAATTAAAACTCTTTCCAAATTCATTAAGCATGCATCAAATAAAGATCCAAAAACAGTTAGGTCATCCATAAAACCTCCATGCAATTTTCAACCATATCACTAAAAACACTCATCATGCAACGTTGAAAAGTGGCAGGGGCATTACATAATCCAAATGGCATTCTACGAAAAGCATAAGTGCCAAAAGGACAAGTGAAAGTGGTTTTATCCTGGTCTTCTAATGCAATTTCTATTTGATAATAGCCAGAATAACCATCTAAGAAACAGTAAAAAGGATGACCAGCTACACGCTCAAGAATTTGATCAATAAAAGGGAGTGGGAAATGGTCTTTAGGGGTGGCAGCATTTAATTTTCTGTAATCAATGCACATACACCACCCAGTCACAAGTTTAGTAGGGACTAGCTCTCCTAGGTCATTCATTACCACAGTGACTCCAAACTTTTTGGGAATGACTTGTGTAGGACTTACCCATTTACTATCAGCTATGGGGTATATAATACCTGCATCTAACAGTTTCAGTACTTCATTTTTCACTACTTCTTTCATAGTGGGGTTAAGTCTACATTGAGGGTCTCTACGAGGACTGGTTCCTTCATCCAAATTTATTTTATGGGAGCAGATCAGGGGACTAGTTCCCTTCAAATCAGCCATGCTCCATCCTAAGGCTGATTTATGTGCAATTAAGGTCTGAATCAGTTTCTCATATTGGGTCTCAGATAATTCAGATGAAATAATAACAGGAAAGGTATCACCTGGACCGAGAAATGCATGCTTTAAACCCTTAGGTAGTGGCTTCAATTCGACTTTAGGTGCTGCCACACTTGAGGGGATTTGTTTTCTGCTTCTTTCGAGCAACTCTTAAAACCTTGGTTGCCATGGGCGGGTGCCATAATCTTGAGATTTGTCAAAAACAGCACAAATATCAATTACATCAGTTTTATCATCAAATAAATCAATCTCAGAATTAACAAGAGAATTCTTAAGAGGATCAAAATCATGAGCCATGGAAACTCCCTCATCGATGAGTGACTCAAACATATATAGTTGGTGATTTTCATCCTCATCTTCGGGCTATTTTGCAACATTGAAAATGTTCACTTCTAAGGTCATGTTTCCAAAAGACAGCTTCATGAGTCCATTCCTGCAATTAATCAAAGCATTTGCAGTAGCAAGGAAAGGTCTACCCAAAATCAAAGGAATTTTCGAGTTAGTGTTAACAGCAGAAGTTGTATCAAGGATTAGGAAATCAACATATAGTAAAATTTATCAATCTGAATCAACACATCCTCTACCACATCCTGGGGCACTTTGACTGAACGGTCAGCCAACTGTAACACCACACCGGTTGGTTTGATTTCCCCAAAACCTAGCTGTACATAAATGGAAAATGGCATTAGGTTCACACTAGCTCCTAGATCTAGTAAGGCTTGTCCAACCTCATGATTTCCAATGCTGCAAGCAATGGTAAGACAGCCCGGATCCTTATATTTTGGGGGAATTCTTTCTTCAATTAAGGCACTAACTTGCTCAGTTAGGAATGTAGTTTTCTTGACATGGTGTCTCCTCTTGATTGTGCATAAATCCTTGAGAACTTTTCCATAGGTAGGCACTTGTTTAATCACATGCAAAAGAGGAAGATTGAGTTTCACTTGCCTTATGTTCTCTAGGATTTCATTGTTTCAGTCCAGATTTTTCTTTTTTGACTTTAAGGCTTGAGGGTATGGTGCCTTAACAGGACTTTTGGTCACTTCAGGGTCTTTGATCAGTTCAGTATTACTACTAGTTTGACCCTTTTCCACATCCTCGGATACATTCATTATTGGGATGTGTAGTGACTTACCACTTCGAGTCACAATGGCATTTACATCTTTCAAGTTTTCTTGTGCCATATGTTGACCGTGAGGTATGGACTGAGTTTGGGAAGGGAACTTACCTCGCTCAGTCATACTTGAGGAGCTCATTAACTTGGACACTTGGCTCATAGTTTCTCTATGCTCTTCCATCACCTGTGTAAATAATGCCTCAAACCTTTGGTTTGTCTTACCTTGCGCCTTTATAAAGGCCTGTAAGGTGTCTTCTAGCGAGTTCCTAGAGGATGAGGATGCATGATAAGGTGCAGGGGATGATCTAGGGGGCTGCACATGCTGGTTTTCAGATTTTCAGCTAAAGTTGGGGTGATTTCGCCATCCTGGGTTATAAGTTTTAGAGAAAGGTGCAATAGGCTTCTTGTACATGTGGGGCATTCTTGGAAGAGGTGATCTACCCCGCCACACACAAAACATGGCTCTAAAGACTCAGCATGATTAGCCACATGTGTTTGCTTTGAGCCTTTAGTTTTCAATGCTTCTAACTCTCTAGTGAGCAGTTCGACCTTAGCTTTTAGGTTGTCTTCTTCCCTAAGATGGTATATCCCTCCACCACTGGGATTTCCTATAGGTCATGACCTATTCGTGCTTTCAGTAGCACTAGGTCCAGTCCATGTATGAGCTTTCTCAGCAAGCTCATTGAGGTATTCAATAGCCTCATCGGGGTCTTTTTTTCAGAAATTCCTCATTGCACATCATCTCTACAAATTGGTGTTCTCTATAGGTAAGACCCTCATAGAAATAGCTCACTAAACGCCAATTTTCATACCCATGGTGTGGGCACATACTGAACAGCTCTTTAAATTTCTCCCAAGACTGATATAAAGTCTTGTTTTCCTTTTGTGCAAAGGTGGAGATTTGTCTTTTCAACGCATTAGTCTTATGTTGAGGGAAGTATTTGTTAAAGAAGGCCCGAGTCATCTCAGTCCACGACCCAATAGATCATGGTCTAAGTGAGTATAGCCAACTCTTAGCTCTATCCTTCAAAGCAAAAGGAAAGAACTTAAGTCGCACAATGTCAGCAGTTGCACCTTGATCATGGAAAGTTGCGACTACTTCCTCAAACTCCCTAATGTGCACATATGGGTTCTCATTTTCCATGCCATAAAATGTATGGGGTAAGTGTATCATCCCTGTCTTAAGATCTAATTGGGGAATGTTGGGTGGAAACATGATGCAAGATGGTGTGGTTGTGCGTGTAGGGTGGAGGTAATCCTCAAGGGTCCTAGTAGGTTGATCCTCGTGTTCACTCATTTTCTCATGACTAGATGGATTATCAAACAAAGGGTTTAAAAAGGTTCCTCCTGTCTCTAGCACAGGCCTACAGGCGAATCTACCAAAAGTGTCCCTATATCTGGGCATACAAGATCACAAAATATCAAATAAAATGCTGAAAGAAACTATTTACAATTCTTCTATTGTTATGTCAAAAGTTAACAAACTTTCTTGTACTTAAGCGCGTTTCCCCGGCAACGGCGCCAAAATTTGATTACGCCCAAAACATAACGCGGTTATTGTAGTACAGCTTTGGGGTGTCGATTTCACAGGAAAACAAGTTAATTACAAAGGAAGGTGTGAACCTTAACACAAACAATAAAAGATCAAATGAATCTGAGTTTGTTTGAGAAAAAGGGTAATTGTGTAAATAGGGTTGGAAATATAATTAAGAATGACAAGGTTCTGGAAATCCTCCCTAGGCTCGTTGCTCTAATCCTAACTTGATTCAGTTGGTTTTATCTCGATTGCTAGTTTCACATCCCAAACAGGCAATCGGCATATATTCAATTAAAGCGCAATTATAAATCCTAATGTAATTTTTATGAATTATTCTCTACTTTTAGGCACACATGACCCAACTTATAAATTATCAAAAGACGACGATATATCTAACGACAATACCGCAGTAATGGACAAATCTATAAAAGGGGTCTACCGGACTCAATCACATCCAAACAGATACATATAAGAAAAGCATGACTGAACTTATATGGAAAGGAAGCATGCAATCACCGGACTAATAAAATAATCTACTAAATTAAATTAAAGAATAAAACATAACAATGTTTGATAAAAATAATACCAACTACAACTGAATCAAAATAAAGAAAAATAAGAGCAATTACACATAGGGATTCATCTCTTCACCTTGCTTGGAGATTAGCTGGCCATAGAGCTCATGCCTCATTGAGTTGCCTCTGGCCTCTCAACGATCATCCTCAGCTCGCCCTCCAAATTTTATACTTCGGATTCCTCTTAAAGGCCCTATGGATTTCTCCTAAAGGCCTTCTAGAGTCACTCTCTAATGATCTCAGAAGATGCTCTTAGAAAAGCTCCAATTGATTGATGATTTCAGCTAAGCAGAGTGGGTCTTTATATAGACAAACTCTCGGAATGCTATGTGTTATCTAGCCGATGTGGGATACTGTCCGAGTGCGCTCGATCACAACCTGAGTGCGATCGATCGCACATGCACTCGATCGCGGCTTGTGCGCTCGATCGCATATGAGCTGCAGAGTACCTTGCTCGATGTGGGATGTGCGCTCGATCGCAATTCAGACAGCAATCCATCTTGTCATTCCAGAAGCATGAGATCTTGGTCTTTTAAGCAACGATCGCTTCTTTTTCTCTTTTAAACTTAAAGTACCTGAAAATTACACTGAAATAAATCAATGGTCCAATAATATTACTTTAGAGTTATTAACATATAAAAGCACAATAAAGACCGAGATCAATCCTAAAATACTAACAATTAACCACTGTTGAGAGGCATTTTATGACTCTCATCACATTCTCTTCACAAGAAAGCCACCAATCTATATGCCTTAACACTGCGATCGATCTCAGGCCTTTGATGCTTCACAAAGCACTACTTTAACCCAAAACCAAAATAACAAACCAACACCCTTGGCAGAAGCCTTTAAAGTTTGACACTAAACCAGATACTAACTCAAATCTCAACCGAATTAAGTATCACACTTCATGATATCCACACAGACACACAATTGAAATGCTCATTAACAAGGGCTCAAGTGCAAGTCTGCCCTCTTGGACAAACACACTAGCCCATGCTCAGGAGCTCCCTCATTAAAAATACAAGGTTCTATTCTCCCAAGCTAGTAACCACATTCACGCCTATGCCTATATTGATCCACTAGTCGAGATCACAGCACCAAGCTTAATGTGTCAGTCTGCCCTTTCGGACAAACACATAAGCCCAATCTCAAAAGCACCCACATGAAACACACTTACATATGTTCCATAGGGTTATCCCTCCTAAGCTAGTAACAAAACACACTCCTTATGCATACGTTGGTCAACTAGTCGAGATCACAACACCAAGCCACAATTCAAATTCACAACAAAGCCACAACCTACCTCCTTTCAAGTGTGGACATGCCAAATCTTGCTAACTCATGCACACTGTAAAACCGATAACTGATGCCTTGTACATTTCTCAAGAAGATCAAGATGCTCCCAAAATCACAACTAACTCACTGATTGAAGTCTCTGCTCACAAACAAGCCACTCCAAAGGAGAGTAATTTTCTCTGATACCAACTTTCATTGTCCCCTAGATTTTCTCTAAATCCAGAAGTTTGTACGGTGCTAAAACTTCTCTAAGTCTTAGCCAACCTTTCTTCACTTTTAGTTTTTCGCCTTAAGAACTCGCAAGACAACATTATTGAATCCCCAAAACTCATCAAAATTTCTCTAAAACTCAAACTGTTATACCAATGAGCCCACTTGAGCTCGTACACAAGAACTGAAGTCTTCTCTTAAAGCTTAGCCATCTCCCAAGCAACCTTCTTACTGTTCCTCCGATTCTCCAGTGATGCGGAAGACTTCAAGTCCCAACATACTTGGTACCCATACCCATAAGATACTTACCCTTGTTTCAAAGGTTAGCGCATTAGTCTCGAATTAACCACAACATCCCACTGACTCGAATAGCCATTGATATGAGTTAGTGGTCCTCATCAGCCCTCATGCCACTAGGCCCCAATAAAGAATACTTACCCGATTAGGAGCACATAAGTAAACTCCTATTAGAAACTTAAGACATCCTAAAAATGCCACAGAGTTTTCATCTATGTCGATTCCTAACTCACTCACCTGCAATCCCTCTTACTTGTTTGCCCACTAAAGATGCACAATGTCGCCCCTTATTATACTGGTCACTGATCCATTGCTTGTACACTGAAGCAAAATCCCTTTTTCCTTGTGCTAGACACATGGATGATATTCCACCATCCTAACCAAGAGCCAACCGCCCAAAAATCTGACTGCAGGCAACCAACTCTCAAGCCTGACTACATGCACACTACTTACAAGTCAAACAGAAGATAGTCGATGCGCAACTTTCCCATTCATGTACAATGCCTCCCATTACTGTGCTAAACACACTGACGATATCCCACATCATAACTGAAAGTCTACACGTATACAGATATGGCTCCATATACTCAGTCCATAACTTAATCGATGATGTCCCCACGATGCCTCACAGCCACATGAGAACCGCACACTACTTGTGCACACGATGCCAAGATGATATTCGATAGCCCATAAATAGTGAACATAGGGTAAAGTCTCAAGCACGGGAGAAGAGCGCAAAATAATGCCAACACATGTCTCAAACCATAGCCCAACTATAGCCGATATGCACACACTGGGGGTGGTGGAGAGCCCAACACAATGTCCCCCCTTAAAGAGTCTTAAGTTATTTTGAGCATTCCCACTATAAAACATACCTTATGCTTGAGCCATCATAATCTTTTAATAAATATTATTTACGCAATCTGCCAAATTTAAACATGTTGTATCATTTCACACAACTTTAAGATACTCCCTAAAAATTCTCAATAATTTTCAGAGCATAAATCAATTATTTACGAAAATGCCATTGTGCCACTCTAGCACACTACTAACATACATCTGCTGCACACCTGCCCCATAACTAGGTCACATCTCAGTTTTATTTTATTAATAAGATCAATTGTAGTTAAAGTTCTCCCTCCATACATGTAACAACTCATCCCGAGTTAGCCACCCCCGAGACGGTGTTGTCACATTTTGAAAATTCCAACACAATATATATATATATGCAACTGTAAAAATAATACTAACAAAAATTCTTTTACATCAATCCTCAACCCTCAACCCTCAACAGGGGAGATACATCAATCTAATATCGACTAAACATAATATACAACGTAAAATGCATTAATATTTACAAACAAATTTTTATTTTTCATTTTCTCATTTGTCTGAGGATGTTGACACGTACATGGCTTACAAAAAAATGATTTCGTCTGAACCTCAACTCACCAAACTATTTGCCCTGCTTGCTACCTGAAATCATTGTACAATGAAGGGTGAGCTTCACAAGCTCAGTGAATTAAATTTACTAGAAGTATTCATTTGTATTAATGGTCCTTCAATATTTAATCATTTATATCTTATACAACTTGATACTAGCATTCTACTATCACTACACATGTCATAAGATCCATTCTTTATCAATCTCTTCTTCTTATTTATTGATTCACCTTAAGACCATCAATTATCTCAAAATTACCTCGTAATGAGGTTCACATCATAAAATCTACCATTTAGATGGTTCTTATCACCATAACTGTCTCTCTGTGAGACTCATCTATCTATAAATAAATTCATAACATCAACAACATTCAGTAAAAATATCAACATGTAAAATAGATGCAATACATGAATTATTATTATAGGAACTTCTTCCCACATATCGACATGTTTTTATTATCTTAGACCAGCTGCCTTCCCGTTTCTTTCATTCTCATTTAAACCAGCTGCCTTTTTGGTTCTTTTATTCTCATTAGACCGACTGTTTTTCAAGTTCTTTCATTTTTATTAGACTGGCTACCTTCTTGGTTATTTCATTTTTATTAGACCAGCTACCTTCTTGGTTCTTTTCTTTTATTTAATGCATATACATATGAACAATGATTACGAAATATGCATCTGAAAAATAACATAAAAAAACAAACATGAATTTGAATATTTAAATTTAGCTATCCTATCTTTCCTCAAATTATTATAAAAAAAATTTCACTAAATTCCTCTCATTATAAATCACATTAAATCATCCATCTTAGCTTGTCAAGATCCACTAATTTTCATCTCCTCATACTTCGTATCAAAACATCAACTATAGCTTATCAAGAATTTCACTTATCACTTTTATTATTAAATCAACTTGTTCTTCCAATAATATTATTTCTCCCCTAGTAATTTTCTACATGACCAAAATTTATATCATACTTATCAATCAAATTTTTATTTATCACCAAACCATGAGCTAATAATTTATTTAATAGTATCACTAGATAATTTTATTTTTTATTTAGATTACTTTAAGTAAATCTAACTCACCATGTAGCACTTAAAGCTACTCGTCGATCACCTCTTTGCCTTTCCCGTTCCTCTCAGAAATTTCTCCCAATTGGTGATTGTCAACACCTGACATAATATATGTATTAAATTTCTAATTATTTCTTTAATTCTTCATAAATCACACCATTTGAAAATTCCCACTTTGAATTCCAGGAAATATTATGTACGCTAAAAATTCAAAAATAAACATTACGTTATTACCTTTTGTTTTTCTGATTGCTTCTCATAACTCTCTATAAAATTCCCCCGAAAACCTCTTTAAAATTTTGCTCTTTTAACCTTTCTTTGGGTCCCCAAGTGTTTAAAAAAATAGAGTAGTTTGAATTGTCAAAGAAAGAAACCAAATAGGATTTTGAAAACAAATCGAATTCAATATATATAGAAAGAATTGAGCAGTGACTACCGCTTTTTTTACTGTGCTACTACGCACAACTGCAATACATGCAGCTTTAAATTGCCAAGGTGGCAACACCTAGACTTCCAGGTGTTGCACGGGTTTTTTTTTTTGAAACAAATATATATATATATATATTCTTTTTCCTTCTTTGCCTACTGGACATGTCCAGATTTTTTTCTTTTCTTTTCTTTTCTTTATAATTATGCCCCCACGCGTTCTTTTTTTTCAAAAGAATTATTTTATTTAATACTAAATCCTTCGCGTAAATATATTATTTAAATTTCATGTCATCTATATTAAATTACTTCTTTACCCTTACTTTACGATTACAAGTATTACAAGGCCTACACCGATTTGTACTACCTTTCATGGTTCTTCTTTTATGAGGGGTATTGCTACCAACTCCTCCATGGGTTTTTCTTTTTTAATATTGGAATCATCTCTTATGTCTTCTATTTAATGAACACCTATTTTACCTTTCTTACAAGAGGCCAAGTAACACGCTCGGGCTATAGCTTGGTTGCTCAAGTGGTATGTTGAGATCATTGCTTTCATGGAATTCATCCCTGGTCGTCTAAGGATAACATTGTGTGAATAGGGGAGGTCTGCGACTAGGAAATTACTTAGGACATTCGTTTGACAAAGTGAGGTACATACTGTCACCGATAACTCTACGCATTCTTTATAAAGGATAGTGTGCCAGTTTTAGACAGTCTTATGAAAACTTCATTTTCTTGAAGGCATCGGAGTACAGTTGTCCTGAGATAACTCGTTATCTATCAAGATTCTCTCAATGTCAAAGGTTATGAAAACTATGTCATCATGTGGGAACTTTACTCCCTCAATGTCCTTGTCCATGAATCTTATGGTTTGGTCAAGTTAGGTTTTTTTGTTTGTCCATTGACTAACCTAATGAAGTAGGTGTAAGTCATTCGTGAGTTTGAGGATTTTCCTCTAGAAGTTGTCTCCCTGAAGATAGTTCGGACAACAATTGTTGTAGGGGAATTTTCCAACTTCCTCTTCTGGGTCCGACGTTTCCTATTGTTTTCTCTTCGACATGGATTCTGCATTGGTCTACGCTTACCTCTATGGTCTGGACTTTTTGTTCGGCCTAGGTTCTTTCTTGACTCTATCTTGAAAAACTTCTTCAAGTATCCTCTTTGTATCAAGCTTTCGGTTTCATCCTTTAGATGTTTGCATTCATCTATGTCATGGTCGTGGTCTTTGTGGATGCGGTAGAAACAACTCATGTCTCTTTTTCCAACTAGAGTCTTGATCTTGGCTAGCCATTTGATGGCATTTTAGTTTGCTATCTCTATCAGAAGGTTAGTTCTTGAGATATTGAGAGGGGTGTAAGTTTCGTAACCTCGAGGAGCTCATGATTTTTCATTTCTTTGGACATCATTTTGACCTCCCTTCTTTGATCACCTCTAGGTTTGTGCTTTTCGTGTTTTTTCCTTTTCCTGTCGGTCAAGGTGTCATCTCTTTTTTTACGAAATGCTTCATCTTCCTTTGCGATTACAAATTCATCTTCTTTGGTAAGAAGGACTAGCATAGTGTGTAACAGGTTTCTAGAAAGATAGTAGCTGAAGTCGAAAGCTTTGAGGCCATTGATGAAAGTTATGACCATCCCTTTTGGTCTAGATCCCTTAATTTTAACATGGCTGAGGTGAAACATGAGATGTAGTCATGGAAGCTTTCCTCCACATGTTGGGTTATGCTCAACAAGCTTTCAAAAGTCCTTTTGGGACCTCGACTACTAAAGAAGTGTGTGGCGAACATCTTACGAGCTCATCGAATGATTTTATTGACTCGGAAGGCAATTTCGAAAACCATGTTCTTTTTGTCTCTCGAAGTGTTATCGGGAACGCAAGGTACATTACTACCTCTGACTAGCTATGGAGAAACATCAGAGACTTAAAAGTCTTTAAATGGTCTATAGGGCATGTCTTTCCTATGTACGGCTCCATATAAGGCAGTTGAAAGTTTTGAGGCATTTCTTCTTCCATAAGTTCTTAGTAAAATGGATTGCCTACAAGTTTAATTTTGTTGAGGATGTTTCCTCATATGATTTTGATAGTGAGCCCGATGCGTTAATTAATTTCTTTTGACTACTTGCTCACTTCAGACTTATCATACTCTTACTGCTTCTTGAATGGGTGTGAGTTTGAGATGGACTCATTGTCTCGGGCCGAGTGTCTAGAACTTCACCCGGGGTTACATCGACTTAGTTCTCCTCTCTCCCGAGGACAACCTTAGTTTTTACCCGATGTGAGCAGCTCATGTCTCATTCTCGAACTTTTTTCTTTGAGTCGGGTGTTCAAGTTCCGAGGTACCACCTCGATAGTTCTTCGAGTGGTATTGGCAGTTATGATTGGCGACTGGTGGTGCTTAGTTCTGCATTGATCAAACCAACCGAGTCGTGCGACGAGCTCTTCAAGTCAGCATTGAAAAGCGATGTACTTGGCTCTGCTTATAGGGCCATTTAGATCAGTCTCACAGACTTTGTGTCACATCACTCGGTTTGAATGTGAACCAGCTTGTTGATTGGGTTGGGCCCGCTCTTCACTTGCCATTGTGGCTTCCCAAGGCACAATAAGGGTTCTTCCCTTCCATTAAAGGCGGATGTGGTGGTAATTTGGATGGGTTGACTTCAAAGGTTGTCTGGGTAGTATTTTGTGTTGGACAATTCTTGAGCAGCATTTTCAACAAAGATAAGATTTTTTCAAATTCTCATGGATGGTGCAAATTTTCTTGATGCCGAAAATCATAAGGGTCTAGCTTGGGTCTAGTCGAGTCGATCACTGGAGTCGGGTCCGGATTGGTTAAATCTAGTGTATACTAATTCGGGCTGGTCCGGTGCGAATTGGTTCTAGGATACCGGAAAAGAAGTCGACCTATAGTGTTTTTACTCCAAATAGGGTCCTCTGATGCTTAGTTCAGAGTAAGAGGTGGGGAGAGCTAAGATAGTAAAAAGATGTTACGAGTGAATTATTGTTTAATGGGCCACTATTTATAAGGCTCAAGTAAGGTTGATATTATCATTTTATTCTTGCAATAAATAGACCCCTTTGATAGTAGGGTATATTTGACCTACATCAAGTAGTATAGAAATTATGTAAGACCTTTTCTTTCTTATATATACATATATTCAAATTCAATTAAATGAGGAACTTTAATCTATTGTTTGTCTATTGGGTTGAAATTAAATAATTCTAACGAATAGAGATCGATTTTTTTCTTTTCATTATTTTTATATGTTGACTACTAAAAATGATCATAAATTAAATTTATTGAAAAGGGTTGCTATTCAGTTTTTTTCACTAATCTATATGTTGCAGAAAACATAAGGGTGTGATAACAAAAATCTGATTTACAAGAGGAAAAAAAATAACTAAACAAATGATTTCTTTCCATTTCTTTTCAATCAATTCAAATTCTAATAGGAGTAGAATAGAAATTCTTAGGAATTTATGTGTTGTTTGGTTGGTATCTTAAGTGTAACTTAAATCATTAAAACTTAAGTTTTTTCTCTAAAAATTATAAGTTTTGATGATTTAAGTTGCATTTAAGCAACTCTCAAACATCATCTATGTACAACAAGTATTTTCAACAGAAAACAATAAATTTTCCCTCTCACTCCACTATCAATAATTAAAAATATTTATGACATATAAATTTCTCATGTACTTTAAATTATTAAAAATTCATTAGAGTGAAATATTGAATCAATTCATTGCTTTAGCACCACTCTATGCGCTTATTCTTCCCATTATTCATGCTTAAGTTTGATCGTACTTCTCCATACCCTTTCTAGCTTTTAAAGAAATTAAGTTATCCAAGCTTTTTATTTTTTGCCCCCTGAATAAGTGACTTTATGTAAAGTGATTGCTTGTAAGAGACTTAAGTATACTTTAAATCAATTATAATCGATGAATTTCATCTCAAATTAATAATAATTACACATGAACACATGATGGAGAAGAATTTATAACAAAAATACTTTATAGTCTCAAATTAGATATATTACTTTTTTTTTCTCTATAGGTTGCCATTCCTCTTTCTCGATCATTTTCATTTTCATTTATTTTGATAAAGGGATAAAGTAAAAGAAACTAAACTGTAGAGGTTTTGGGTGGGAAAAAAGTGTATGTTTCTTTTTTTTGATATTTTTTTTCTTTCACAAAATAGATAAGTTTTACAATATTAATTTAAATGATAAATTATAAATTCATCTCTTATATTTATCATAAATCCCACGTTTTTAAAACATATCATTCTCTCAAACTTTCATTAAAAAAATTGCATATGCATCTTATAGTACTTACAAATATTAAGAAATCTAAAAACAGCAAGTAAAATGGTGACCTGACATTACATGAGGTTTTTATTTAATTAAAAAAGAAATTCATATATGAGGTTTTAACATGTTGAAGGAAAGACATTTCCCATTATTTTGGCTTATGTCTTTAAAATGTGAGATGTATATTGTTGTTTTTTTAGATTTTGAATGTCATTATATGTATAATCAAACTTGAGAGATATAATTGTAATTTACCCTAATTATTTAATAAGTAAGGAATTTTTTAATTAATCTTAACAATTATAGGACTTAAAAGGTTACAAGAGTAGACGTGTTTCACATGGGGACCCTAGTTTTATATATAACATAATAATGAAGCGGCTTAATCTACTTGTATTATGACTTTGTGAGTGACACAATAGATCTTTACGAGTGCATTTGACTTAATGGCAAACAGAAACAGAGATGCTAATTACAAGTAAGTTTTGATACATTCCACTCACATGTAGTGACAAGGAATTCAATGTAGTTTTACGTGTGATATATATCTCTTCATAATTCGTATGGTTGGATGCTTAGTCTTTATTCAGTTTATTCTTTCATCTCAATTAGAGTGTGCACTTCTATCATTTTGAACCTTCATTATCAACTAGCCTTACTCTTAATAGAATTTGTCTTTTAGAAATTAGTGAACTCATTTGTTGGATTTTGGGTCGGGTTCGATGTCCACGATGGACAGTCTAAGCTGCCCAAGATATATTTGAATACAAGTGTAATGGTAACTAAAAGACAAATCCTCCATTATCTTTTATATTTTGTTGGTTATTGGTAACCAACTTAAGGTTGCTCGAAACGAAAAAAAAAAAGACTAGAAAATAAGAGAATGGTAGCACTTGTTCTAGAGAGAGAAAGAGACAATCTAGAGATAAAAAATCATCCACAATTTTCATAAAGAGAAATAATAGTTCTTGGGTTGTGAAAATCGTGTGTTTTTCTTCATTATGATTTCACAAACAACTTAAGGCGAGGCTATGGAGATTAATGACGCAACCCGGAGAGGAGTCCAAAGTATGAGAAGTTTCAGGTCAAAACAGATAAGAAACGTTTTTCTGTTGTGTTACTTTATAACATTAGTATCAGAGCATATGATCGTTTTCTTATGGGTTAAATGACATGTATAGATATTGTTTGGTATGTTGAATTGCTTGACGATAATTAGCAAAACCCAAAGTTATCAAGCTTTATACTAGAAAATGGCATCGTCCTCCATACAACATATTAAGCCACAATTTTTCACATGAAGATACTTATCATATCAAGAATTAAATCTAGAAAAACTTGTGGATTAAGTCTCAATGACGAGAGAGAACCGATTAAAACACAATTTTTTTTTTTATCAATTTTTGGGTGAAAATGGAAAATTTTGTGTGGTTAATATTATACCACAAAATTTTACATGTAAGTGTCCTATAGTGTGAAGATGAAATCTGGCAATTTTTATGGTCTAAGTATCTTTGTAGAGAAAGAAAAAAATTAAACCCATTTTATCAAAGTTTAATGTTCAAAAAATGGCATTTTCTTCATTTGTTGTCAAAATGTCATGATTTTTTACAGATACGTAGCCTATAATATAAGGATCAAATATGAAATTCTAACTCTCATCAAGGGGAGATAAAAATGAAACTCTAGCAAAAAAACCCAAATTTTTTGTTTTGATCTCATGTTCTGTACATTTAATTCATGATCGCAACCTAGTATGGATGTGTATTGCTCGAAAAGAGCTTTCCATTGATACATGGCTTGCAAAAAATGGAGGTCTATGGACAAAGCTTTCCATTTATTCAGGGTTTTATGGGAGAAATGTTGGCTAGAGGTAGATGATGACCCGGACCTCACCACTTCCCTACTCACGCGTATGGAAAGTGAGGCGGGTTTAAAGCTTTCTTAACTCTATTTTTCACCCATTATGTCTAGAATTTAATTCTAAAATTTTCTATGCTGTTAAAAATATTTTTTCTTGTGTTAAAATAATTATTTTGGTTTATTTCTTGAAATTTTTTGAAAATTCAAGAAAATTTAGAATTTGCACAAAATGAGTGTTATAAAATTTATTTATGGACTTAATGAGTTATTATAAAGAGGGTTGAAACTTGATGAGAAAAAATAATAACTCTCAAATGTTGTACTCTCCCATGATGTGTATTAGCATCTTTAAAATTATATTTTCTTGAATTTTTTTAAAATTAATAGAAAATTGAATATATACCCAAATTGCATGATTCTTCTATTGATTTTTGTTTTTAATTTCATGCTCTATGTTGATATGCAATTGAATTGGGATATGCATGCCATAATTTCTTTTAGTGAAAATTATATGTTTTGACATGTGTTATTTTCTACAATTATGATGTGGTATGAATCTTTACTGTATTGATATGAGTGGTCGCATGTCTATGCTCCGCTTTATATTGATATTTAGATGTTATTGATACTATCATAATGGAAACTATATGATTCTTTTAACAAAATAAAAATAATATACATTTTTCTTCAAAATTATGAGAAATTTGTATAAAATCGTATAAGAGATGATGCTAGTAATCAATAAAATTAAGAGAGCCAAAGCCACGATAGTTCTGGCCATGAAAGGTCGTGTGAGGTTAATTCTCTCATGAGAAGGGAAAATTGCCACAATCTAGTATTGACTTCATGCAAACACTATACTTATAGCGAGTGCATGTCTCTTGATCAATGATTGGACCTTGGATAATCGAGTTTGACTCCTATATTTAATGGATGAACAAGTATTTATCATCTCATAAGATATAGGCATAAAAGAAGATATATGTTTTTGACACGCAATTTTTTGGATAAGTCACAAAAGTTATTGGTGCATCTAGGTGTGCGTCATAGGCTATAGTACAGTGGAAGTATAAACTTGGGTTTGAAAGGTCATTAAAAGATGTGGTCAGAAATTGAAATATCATAGAATAATTTAGAGGACCAAAATCATATGAATAATATATTCTAATAATAAAAAAAAATATACAATTAACTCCTTGTGGATTTCTAGGTGAGTTGAGATTTATAAATTTTTACCCAAAGATTTGCGTATTGAATAAATTAGTGAACAATGACATGCCATTTGGAAATGCGAGAGATTATTATAAGCGTAGTAGATTTTCAATCTCGCAACTCGTGGAAAATTATTTTCAGTTATTTAGTTTAGTGCTGCAAATATATGTATGTGTTATTTATAAGATCAAATTAAGTTGCGCATATTACACTTAATGTAAAGTGAAAGAAACTTAATAGAATTTCTAAAATAGAGACAAAAAGGTGCAACATTTATGGCGCAAAAAGTCTCCTCCATGACTATAAATGAGAATAATTATAGAAATGATACAAAAGTTGATAAGGTAAGTTAAACCATCATTTTTAAAGATATAGAGATCAAGTTACTGATTTAAATTACTTAGTGCACAAGAGTAGTCGCTCTTACAATTTAATGAATAAAATCGTCTGATAGAATGTTGAATACGAAAAGATTCACTAAGTGACCTTTTAGTTATGTGTATAAGTTGTATGCTTCGATAGCATAAATTGACACGAAAGCTTAATTGCACCCTTTATGTCATGGTCAGCTACATATTTTTTCCTTTAATGGTTGTTTTTGCTTAGTGGGGAACTTGCAGTTCTCATAATGATGTATACCTAAGATATTTCATATCCTTAGTTGGGACATTACTTTTGAGTTTATAGTAATCTGCTTGCAGATTGAGTATCACACAGTAAGTTCAATTTTATCAACATTATTACTTTGAATAATAAGAAAGGATAAATTTCAGCTCTTCCATAGCATTACAAAATAAAGTATTGTACTCAATAGAATAAAAACTCCTTGAAGGGTTGTAAGTTCAATGTAATTGAAATCTTTAGACAACAAAATGCAACAATATATAGCCTAAAATTGCTTTGCTCATGTGTTTGAGTTTGATTTATTTCTTACTTCAAAATTGTCATTATTTCTCTCATTATGGGACAGAGGAAACAAAAAAAATAATCTTGAAAGCAAAGAGAAGTTACAAAAAAATGTTTGTTGAATATTAGAAAATTCGACTAAAGAAACTAATTGATAAAGTCATGCATAAGTAGTTCAGTCATACTCTATATATTGTTGAAGTGAGATTGATAGAGTTTTTCAATCATATAGATTGATACACTTCATATTTTGGCGCTCACAACAAGTTGGTTGAGGATATAAGGAATTTCCTTAATCTCTTTATTCTAGTGGTATTGACACAACAGATTGTGGAATTGGTCCACAAAACATCAATTGTATGAAGTAAACATATAAAAATTCGTATAATCTTTTGGAAATTGAAAAGGAATAGTCTTTTCATTTACTTCACTTGATGATCATAAGCATATCAAAAGAAAAATGCATTCTCACCTCTTATATAGAGTAGATAGAATCTATGAGAACAAGTAATGTCTAGGACTTGGTTATTCTATTGATTTGGCATAAGGTAATTGAGAATATGTTCTCAAACAGCCAAGTGTAAGGGTCATTGGATTCATTGTAAAATATAAAGTATGTGTTGTGGCAATGACCTAAACCTAATAAATGGTATTACTTTATTTCCTTAAGTGCTTAAATTTAGTGGAATTTTTTAGTATAAATTGATCTAAACTTCATTTGAAATTATTAATCTAAGAATGTTCGTCTTTGTTAGGTAGATTATAAAGATCTATAGTGAATGTCTTAATGGCTTTGGATAGACATAGATTGTGAATTAATGATTATTAAAAAGAGTAATATGAACATTGATAGGTGCTTAAATATTCATATTTAAGCCCCCTTATTTACATTTGTTAGGTCCTTAGTTATGTTAATTTAGTCTATTTTACTTCATTTGTGTGTTTTACATGTTTTTATAAGATCTTGGAGAAAAAGAAGCACTTTTGGCACCTAAAGGAAGAAACCTGGAAATCTTGGAGCAGCTTCTGATCAAAGTGCGATCGATCGCATTATGCAATACGATCGACCGCACACCGCGATCGTGCGCACACAAGAAGGATCGAGTGCAGCACTTGCAATCGAGCTCAAGACACATGCGATCGAGCGCACATGTACGAGCGTGAACAGTAAAACGGCAGAACCAGTTTTGGAAATAAAGAAGGTTTTGCGTTTTTGGAAGTTAGGGCTTCCAGAGCTTACTAGGATTACTCAAGCCCTATAAATACACCTGTAAAGCACACACAAATGATCGAATCACTTCTTGGAGATCACTTCTTTTATCTTTTGCTTAGCTTAGAGTTGTAAACTTTGGGAGAGAATTGACGCCTCTTCTCTCGGGTTTATTCTTCCCTTTATGTTTAGTTTATATATGATGCTTATCTCAGACAACATGTGCAACTAACTCTTTATAGCGCTCGATTAAAGCCCTAGTTATGCTTTCCTATATATTTATTCATTAATTATCTTTGCCAATAGCCTTTATTATGTTGTTAACTTGATTAATGCCTGTGTTTATTTAAATTCCTCATATGTATGTGTATGGCCAACGTATGCATATGGTATAGATTGGTTAGTTAGATCAATTTGGGTGACCGAGTTCTGGGTCTAACAATAGTAACAAAAGATATTCACACCAGATTATTGGGTTAATCAACATGGGAAACCAGAAGTAGATACCATGCCCTAGGTCTCACGTGGTTGTCAATTTCCACAGCCCTTATGCTTTCTTTAGGAACAACTTAGTAGATACCATGCTGAATCCCTAAAGAAAGAAAAGAGTTAGAGTAGATACCATGCCTAACTCGTTGCTTAGGGAAATCAATAGCTTAAGGAGTAGATGCCATGCCCTTAGGTTGGCGACCATTAGGTATACATGATAAGGCTAGTGCATTGATACATTACACACTGAGAAAGTATGACTAGTGGTGGATATCAAAGCTCTATGTATTTATTATTATTAAGTCATATTCAACAGTTATTTCCTTCTTTTTACTTTGAAGAAACTAATTCTAAAACTGAACTTTACCAATCCCTGTGGAGATGATCTTGCATTCACACACTATGCTACTGTTGACCTTGTGCACTTGCAAGTAAAACAAGTACGATTATTTGCTTATTTATTTAGGTAAATAAACACGCAACAAGTTTTTGGCGCCGTTGCCGGGGATTGCGCTAAATTTCCTTTTAGAATTAATTTCATTTAGTTCAATCATCATTATTCTTATTTTTCTAAAAATCTTTAATTTTTTTTTATTATCTTTATTTTTATCAACCCTAATAGATTTTTCTTCTGTTTCAGGCACATCAAACCCTACCAGAACTTTCTGTGATATTTGCGATCGATCGCAACCTTCTGTGCGATCGAGCATAATTAGGGCACAGAGCTACCCGAGCAGCAGAGTTAAACTGCTGCACTGAAGCTAGTTTACTTGATTTATGTACGGACTTCGATCTTGACATCCAACATTTTTTCCCCTCGATCTCGAACTTGAGTGGACCATCCGACAAAGGCTTAGGAACAATTTCGAGGAGAACAAAGAAGAATTCGAGAATGAAGCACCAATGGCGGAACAACTCGAAAACCAGCAACCACCTGCACGAGTACCAATGAAGCAGTCCTTCATTCCATGGAACCTTGATCAACCATCATGTATCGCTTATCAACCGGAGGCGGAAGGCAACTATTATATATCTCTGCAAATCTTGAGTGCCTTGACTCACTTTAGGGGTACACCTAATGAGGATCCACACCTGCACCTTCGGGAATTTTTCGACCTTTGCAAGTTCTAGCACATCTGAGGCCTAGACCAAGAAGGAATAAGGTTAATTATGTTCCCCTTTTCCTTATAAGATAATGCTAAATTGTGGTAGAATTCTATCCATACTTGGGAGGAGTTGGCTAGCAAATTCTTAAAGAAGTATGAGGTAAATGTAAATGGAGGATCTTCTCCTCAAATAGCTGCTGTGGAAAGGAAACTAGACCTATTGGTTAAAGCCATGGCTGCTCAAAATGCCTCATCTAGCTTACTAGCTACCCCACTCCAGGTATGTGCGATATGTTCCCAGTTCGACCATAATACTGATACTTGTCCTTTATACTCATCTGCAGATCCGGAACAAGCAAATTATGTGGGACCTAACAACTATCCGCCGAAGAACAACCCTTATGCAAACACATACAACCCTGGATGGCAGAATCACCCGAATTTCTTGTGGAGAAATAATCAGAACAGTCAAGGATAGCACAGAAACTTCCAACCAACAGCCCAATCTATTCCTGAACCAAAGAAGAGCGACCTCGAGAGTCTTGTGAGGCAATTAGCAACTCAGCAGCAGCAATTAATGACCTCATAAGATCAGTTCAAGGCGGATGTGAGGCAATTTTGGACTGAACTAAGACAAACTACAGTAAAGTATGAACAAGCCATACAAAAGCTAGAGGTACAAATGGGACAACTGGCTAAAGAGCTCAGTGGCAGAAAGCAAGGAGAGCTCCCAGCTCAAACACTACCCAACCTTGGAGGGCATCAACAACTAAAGGCTTTCAAAACCTTGAGAAATGGCAAAGTGATAGGGTCTGACGAGTCTGCAACTGCATCCAAAGAGACACCATCAGCATCAAGGGTAAGTGAGACGGAGAAGGTGAATGCACCATCCTTTCCGCAAAGGTTAGTGAAACAAAAGAAAGACAATAAACTTACTGATATTTTCGAAACCTTACGGAAAGTTAAAATTAACATTCCTTTATTAGATGCAATTCACCAAATACCTGCCTAGGCTAAGTTCCTAAAAGATTGTTGCACTCATAAGAGAAAATTTCAAGAGTATGAAACAGTAGCATTAACTGAAGAAGTAAGTGTTGTGCTGTTAAGAAAACTCCCACCAAAACTGAAAGATCCGAGTAGTTTTACTATTCCCTGTAGAATAGGTGATCAACTGTTTGAGAGAGCATTACTAGACTTAGGAGCGGGTGTAAACTTACTACCATACACGATATTCGAAACCCTAGGTTTGGGAGAGCTACAACCGACTTCCATTACCTTACAATTGGCAGATAGGAGTATTAAAAGACCTAGGGGTATTCTCGAGGATGTCCTCGTTAAGATAGGAGAATTCATTTTACCTGCTGATTTTATTGTACTAGATATGGAGGAATGCCCTATGCCCTTACCCTTGCCCATCATATTAGGGAGACCTTTCATGAGAACTACCGACACTAAGATTTGTGTGAAAAAAGGCATAGTGAGTATGAAAATCAATGGTGAGAAAATAGAATTTAAAATATTTGATGCAATGAAACTGCCTCAAGATGATTTGGAATGCTTTAATGTATGTATGATACAAAATTTTGTCGAGAAAGCTTTTCAGGTCCAACACATTGATCCATTGGAGACCACTATCGCCAATGGCTTCACCGAAGAGGATATTAAGCAAGAACTTGAATATGTGACTGATGACATCATATCAGCTATGCAACTCCTTGAGACCTCTCCAAAACACTCTAGTAAGTATACTCCTCCATTTGAATCTCTCATACCTACTAATGCTACTCTTCTGCCTTCTATTGTTCAGGCACCAACATTGGAACTAAAGCAGCTACCTTAGCATTTAATATATGCCTATTTGGGAGAAAAGAAGACTTTACCTGTGATTGTAGCTGCTAACTTGAGTAGTGGAGAAGAAGAGAAACTGTTAAGAGTTCTTAGAGAACATAGATCTGCCATTGGATAGACCATTGCTGACATTAAAGGGATAAGTCCAGTCAAATGCATGCATAATATCTACCTAGAAGAAGAAGCAAGGCCCACTCGAGATGCTCAAAGGAGACTTAACCCACACATGAAAGAGGTAGTAAAGGCCGAGGTATTAAAGCTACTAGATGTTGGCATTATCTACCCCATATCAGACAATAAATGGGTGAGTCCGGTCCAAGTTGCTCCTAAAAAGAGTGGAATTACTATTGTAAAAAATGAACATGAGGAGCTCATACCTACAAGAAAGACAACTGGTTGGAGGGTATGCATTGACTACCGGAAATTGAACAAAGTAACTAGAAAAAATCATTTCCCCCTGCCATTCATTGATAAGATGTTAGAGAGATTAGCCGGTCACAGTTATTACTGCTTCTTGGATGGGTATAGCGGATACAACCAAATTTTCATAGCACACGAGGATCAAGAAAAGACTACCTTCACATGTCCCTTTGGCACATTTGCTTATCGAAGAATGCCATTCGGTTTATGCAACGCACCAGCCACTTTTCAAAAATGTATGATGAGCATTTTTTTCGATATGGTGGAGAAATACATTGAGGTATTCATGGATGATTTTAGTATCTATGGTTCTAATTTTGATGAGTGCCTAAATCATTTAGAAAATGTCCTAAAGATATGTGAAGAGAGTAACCTAGTGTTGAATTGGGAGAAATGTCACTTCATGGTTCAACAAGGTATTGTGTTGGGTCACTCTATCTCAAACAGAGGTATCGAGGTAGACAAGGCTAAGATAGACATCATTTCAAAACTACCTCCCCCTCTCACAGTCAAGGGCACTAGAAGTTTCCTTGGACATGCCAGTTTCTGTAGAAGATTCATCAAGGATTTCTCCAAAATCTCGAGACCTCTTTGTGCGTTGTTGGCTAAAGATACCAAGTTTGAATGGAATGATGACTGTATGCAAGCTTTTAACACATTGAAGAATGTTCTCACCTCTGCCCCGATAATGATGGCACCGAATTGGAATCTCCCTTTCGAATTAATGTGTGATGCCACTGACTTCGCCTTGGGAGTTGTCTTAGGTCAAAGAATCAATAAGATACCTCATGCTATTTACTATGCTTCTAGAACTTTAAATGATGCTCAGCTTAACTATTCTACTACTGAAAAAGAATTATTAGCTGTTATTTTTGCTTTAGAGAAGTTTAGATCATATCTTATTGGTTCTAAAGTTATTGTATTCACTGACCATACTGCTTTGAGATATTTGTTTTCTAAGAAAGAAGCAAAGGCTAGGCTAATCAGATGGGTACTCCTATTACAAGAATTCGATTTAGAAATCAAAAACAAGAAAGGCAGTGAGAATGTAGTTGCAGATCATTTGTCAAGGCTACCCTATGAGAATGATGATTAAAAGTTGCCTTTAAATGAGAACTTCCCTGATGAACAGCTATTCGCACTAGAGGTAAAACTTCCATGGTACGCTGATATAGTAAATTATCTAACTGCTAAAGTTTTTCCCCCAGGCATGACCACTCAAGAAAAGAAACGGCTAATATCCCTGTCAAGAAACTACCATTGGGATGATCCTTTCCTATTCAAAGTCTACCCCGATCAAATCATTAGACGATATATCCCAGAAGAGGAGCACTTGAGCTTATTGCAACACTGCCACCAGTTTGCTTGTGGAGGACATTTTGGGGCAAAACAAACAGCTATTAAGGTACTACAATCTGGTTTTTATTGGCCTAATCTGTTTAAAGATGCTTTCTCTTTTTGCAGCTCATATGATAGATGCCAGCGGACAGGTAACATCTCTTCTCGAAATCAGATGCCTCTACAGAATATTCATGTAGTAGAACTTTTTGATGTATAGGGCATTGATTTCATGGGACCCTTTCCTAATTCCTTTGGTTATTTATATATTCGTGTGGCTGTGGATTATGTGCCCAAATGGATCGAGGTTGTCCCCTCAAAAACTAACGATCACAAAGTAGTTGTAAAGTTTCTACAGGCTAACATCTTTACGCAGTTTGGGACTCCAAGAGCAATCATCAGTGATGGGGGCAGCCACTTTCATCATCGCGCTTTTTTCGAACTACTCCGGAAATATGGGATCACTCATAGAGTTGGCACTCCATATCATCCTCAAACTAGTGGTCAAATGGAGATAAGCAACCGAGAGATTAAGGGAATCTTAGAAAGGATAGTGAAGCCTAATCGAAAGGATTGGTCTCTACGCTTAAATGATGCTCTATGGGCATATCGGACAGCTTATAAGACTCCAATTGGCATGTCTCCCTACCGTCTAGTCTTTGGAAAAGTGTGTCATCTCCCAGTAGAATTAGAACATTGAGCATATTGGGCCATAAAGCAGTTAAACTTCGACATAAAACAAACGGGTAAGAAAAGGAAGCTGCATCTAAATGAACTTGAAGAATTGAGCTATGATGCCTATGAGAATGTCAAGTTGTACAAAGAACGGACAAAAGCCTATCATAACAAACAACTCGTACGGAAGGAGTTCCATGTAGGACAAAAAGTGTTGCTATATGACTCACGATTAAGACTGTTCCCAAGCAAGCTCAAGTCCAGATGGTACGGTCCGTACTTGGTCACCAAGGTCTTCCCTCATAGTCCATTAGAAGTATGTGGCCCCAATGGAAATCAGCCCTTTACGATAAATGGACACAGAGCCAAACCTTACCTCGATATTAACTTTCCTCCAAGAGATGAAGACTTGGCACTTGAATCAGTACAGTATACAGCTGAAACATAAGCACTGGAGCCACAAGAGGTGGACTCTAAGTGCTCCCTTCCAACCAACTAGCACTGTAGCACAAGAGTTCTTGAGCAAGTTCATTTCGATTACCCATACAGCTCAAGCATCTCTACAGAGGTTAGTGGTACTGAGGCCACTAACACATGATAAGGTTGTATTGTTCCTATTTTTCAGCTGCAGTAAGTTTTCATTTTTGCCCATGCACACTGCTTGTGATCGAGCGCACTAGTCAATGTGATCGAGCGCAAGAGTGTGATCGATTGCACCATTCAATGTGCTCGAGCACACGAGTGTGATCGAGCGCACTCTGTGTGCGATCGAGCGCACTCATGGCAGATAGTTTAGTAATAAATTTCAAATTTCATTCACACTCACTCACTCTCTCTTCACTGTTCACTCGCACCCTCACACTCAGCGGTTCTCACTCGCACTCTCGCATTACAAACCATCACTCTCAGCCACTCTCACAACTCCAGCATCAGCTCGCCCCTTACCACCATCATCTACCATCACCACCGTCATCCACCATCACCACTGTCACCAACCATTACCGCCACATACCCCCTCCCCATTACACATCCCCTCCACTGCACAAGGTACCCATTTTTCTTGTTTACACGCACAAATTTTCATGTTTTAGTTTAACTTCCTATATATATAACTTATCTTGTGCATGATTGGGTGTTATTTTTATGTTTGCAGGAGGTTAAGAACACATCCAAAGCCACAGACCATAGCTTGGTTTTTTGTTGCCCACAACTTGTTTGAGGAAAAGCCTGGCCGTATGCAATCGAGTGCATGGCTGTTGCGATCGAGTGCATAGTCTAGTGTGCGATCGAGCGCACATATTTGATTTCGATTGCAAATTTGGCAGAACCTAGGATCGATATGTCAAAGCAAACCACTTCCACTTCCCGTGCATCAAGCAGTCGTGCCCCATCATCCCGGCCCAACATCGAGCAATGAGAGCTATTATTTGAGACTATTTTTACCATCGATGACATCTTCAAACACATGGACACCACTCAATGGGCCGTCCAAGCATTTAGATATCGAGGGTTGAAGAGGCTTTTCAAGCCAGTTTGCTCGACTGCATACACCCAGCTCGTAGTCCAGTTCTATGGGAGCCTATCCTTTGACTGTAGCAGACCAGGAGTATTAACTTCTTCAGTCCAGGGTACACCCGTAGAGGTGACTAGTGCTGACATAGCCAGTGCTCTTCATTGCTCTGACGAGTCCCCTCTGGAGGACACCAATATCGAGGAGCAACCGGAGTCTTTTGCCCTGTCTGAGATCATTGAGGATATATGTGCTAGCTAGTACGCTGATAAGCACAACAACGCAGCAAGCCGATCAAAGTTACCTCGAAGACTTTGGCTCGTAGACACCATCCTTCAGGGCACAAGACACAACGGAGAGACCAGTTTCTACAGACCTTTATGCCTTCCACAGAGATCACTGGTACTCTATTCCTGCTGTTATATGGAGCCAGTTGCATAAATTTTGGGATCATGTCCATGGCCATCAGACCACCACGGCCAATGCATGGGGCCTCCTTTTTCCGTTCCTACTTTCTACATACTCAAGAAGAAAGAGATTAAGGGGACCACCAGCAACGGACCAGTGCGAGAGTATCCCTTCTTCGGGAAGGCTCAGTGGACACATAACCTCTCGCACATGCCCCAAGGACTCCCAGCACCTGCTCCTGCAGCTAAGAGAGTTGAGGAGGATCGTATGGAGACTGAGACCCTTGTAGTTAGCCCAGTGTGGGAGAAGGACCATCCAGACATGGGACCCACAGAGTCCCAACACTTTCTAGCTGAGCTGTCCTCCTTCCGAGGTGAGGTCTCTACCACTACCACACTCGTGCATCAGCGCATAGATAGTTTGGAGGCACGGTTTACACGACAGGAGGCTATGCTACAAGCTATTCTCGATCGCCTACCTCCAGCACCCGATACCTCTTCGACTGTACCACCTGATGATCAGCAGTGAGAGGGTACCACGTCTGGCTGAAGACGTTAAACTTAGCTCTTATGGGAGGCACCCCATAGCATATCCTTTTTAATAGTTTATTTTATTTTATTATTAGTATTTCATAGTTTACTTTTCTATAGCTTTTTATATTTACTTGTTTTCCATTTTATGTTTGTTTGTCTTTCTTTTTCAAGGACAGAATGAGTGCATCCAGTTGAAGTTTGGGGGCGTGCTACGGGCTATGCCAGCCATATAGTTCTCCATCTCCCAGGTCAGCTCCTTCCATGATATTCACATATTGGGGGCAATTTGCAATTTAAGTTTGGGGGTATGGGGACACACTCACTATGTCCCATTTTTTTTTTTTGTTTTTATAGATAAATGCATGTTCATTCTATTTCAATAAAATTTTAGGTGATCTAAACAAACGATATGATTTGACTTCATAAGTGAGCTTAACACTTTGAACATATAGGCCAATAATTAAGTTTTGAACCTAAATCACTTCCTTTTAGGCATTTAAAGATTCACAAGTTTGACCTGAACTAACACGAGCACACTAGCACATAGTTGTGTGGGGTATGACATGTAATTTTGATTTGTATGTTTCTTTTGCTTGACTATGAACCAGATGACCTATTAGATTAACATTTTGGCATAAAAAATAGAAAAAAGATTTTTATTGCTCAAAAAAGAAAAATGCTCCTAATGATCAATAAAACAAATTTTTCACTGAGTAACTGGCCCTCTTACCTCAGTAAGCAGTGAGTGTCAAGTTAAAAGGTGGAAAAAATTTTGCTTACAAAAGATCATTAAAAAAGAACTTTCCGCTGAGTAACTGGCCCTCTTGCCTTAGTAAGCAGTGAGTGTCACGTCAAAAGGTGGAAATTCTGATTGGTAGCATTGAGACCAGTTAGTTTCGTAGCCTTTTTTACTCGAGTTATAAGTCCTTATGGGTGTCTTTACACCTAATGCCCTAAAACCATCTGGTTTGGGAGTCATTGGCTAAACACTCGTTACATGAGTCAAATAGAAAGTTTAAGGAAACTAACTTGGCAAAAATCTCACAAATAAAAGAAAAGAAGAAAATCTATGCCATCTTTGTTGATTCTAATAGGAAATTTCGTGAATCTTGAGTCATCGAAACACTACACATTAGAATTATTTGGAAACCTAATCTTTTATGTGCTAGTTCACCACACACTAAAGTCAAACTTGTGATGTCTTAAATTGCCTCATGAAAGTGATTTGCGTTCAAAACTTTCATTCATTGCAAAGATATGTTTATATTTGTTAAGCTTGCTCATAATGCGCATCATAATTTTGTGTGAAAACTTAAAATTTTTGTGGACAGTATGAATATTGGATCTATCTATGTGTCGTTATTTTTTTCGTTTTAGTTTTCAGTTTTGTATTGCTAAGGGACTACCAATATGTAAGTTTGGGGGTATGATAGGTGCTTAAATATTCATATTTAAGCCCCCTTATTTACATTTTTTAGGTCCTTAGTTATGTTAATTTAGTCCATTTTACTTCATTTGTGTGTTTTACATGTTTTTATAGGGTTTGGAGAAAAAGAAGCACTTTTGGCACCTAAAGGAAGAAACCTGGAAATCTTGGAGCAGCTTCTGATCAAAGTGCGATCGATCGCACTATGGCATGCGATCGAGCACACATTGCTATCGTGCGCACACAAGAAGGATCGAGTGCACCACTTGCGATCGAGCTCAAGACGCATGCGATCGAGCGCACATGTACGGGTGTGAACAGTAAAATGGTAGAACCAGTTTAGGAAATAAAGGAAGTTTTGCGTTTTTGGAAGTTAGGGCTTCCAGAGCTTGCTAGGATTACTCAAGCCCTGTAAATACACCTATAAAGCACACACAAATGATCGAATCACTTCTTGGAGATCACTTCTTTTATCTTTTGCTTAGCTTTGAGTTGTAAACTTTGGGAGAGAATTGATGCCTCTTCTCTCAGGTTTATTCTTCCCTTTATGTTTAGTTTATATATGATGCTTATCTCAGACAACATGTGTAACTAACTCTTTATAGGGCTCGATTGAAGCCCTAGTTATGCTTTCCCATATATTTATTCATTGATTATCTTTGCCAATAGCCTTTATTATGTTACTTAACTTGATTAATGGTTGTGTTTATTTAAATTCCTCATATGTGTGTGTATGGCCAACGTATGCATGTGGTATGGATTGGTTAGTTAGATCAATTTGGATGACCGAGTCTTGGGTCTAACAATAGTAACAAAAGATATCCACACCGGATTCTTGGGTTAATCAACATGGGAAACCAGGAGTAGATACCATGCCCTAGGTCTCATGTGGTTGTCGATTTCCACAGCTCTTATGCTTTCTTTAGGAACAACTCAGTAGATACCATGTTGAATCCCTAAAAAAATAAAAGAGTTAGAGTAGATACCATGCCTAACTCGTTGCTTAGGAAAATCAATAGTTTAAGGAGTAGATACCATGCCCTTAGGTTGGTGACCATTAGGTATACATGATAAGGCTAGTGCATTGATACATTACACATTGGGAAAGTATGACTAGTGGTGGATATCAAAGCCTTCTGTCTTTATTATTGTTAAATCACATTCAACAGTTATTTCCTTCTTTTTACTTTGAAGAAACTAATTCTAAAACTGAACTTTACCAATCCCTATGGAAATGATCTTGCATTCACACTCTATGCTACTGTTGACCTTGTGCACCTGCAAGTAAAACAAGTGCGATTATTTGCTTATTTATTTAGGTAAATAAACGCGCAACAAACATCTTTAGAGTTAGCCATTTTTCTAATTAAAAGCATTGGGAAATATAAGGTCATTTAGTGCACAACTATCTCATCATATCAAATGATTATGATGGTCAACTTGATTCTCATGATGTCTGAAGGTGGATAAGTTTGCACAGATGATCATTAGAATAATCAATGTATAAAATTTATTATGAGAGTAATTTTGTGAATTCTCGCTTTGATAAAGTTGAGAATAAGATGTTAGAGTTATGTTGAGTTGATATAGGCATAATTGTATTAGCATTATCTTTGGAATAGATGCTATACATCGCTGCCTCATCCTTAATATAAGGTCTTATATTGACCTTATTACCCAATGAGTAACTGAATATAGAAAGGCTCAAAGCACAATGAGAATACCTTTGTGGTAGTTTTCAAATTATGCTTAGATCAAAGAATGAGTTTCAATCTGATTTAGAGAATCTACGAAAATCACTTCTATTCTTGGCAAGGTGGGTAATGTATTATTTGAAAATCGTGGAAATTATTTTGTGGTATTTCTTATAAAAAAATTTTGAATATCCCATCTAATGTTTTATTGCTATTTTTTTTTTTCAAATGAGGTTGCCAAGAATAGTGGTAGTGAAGCTCAATTAATAAGCGTGAAGCGATTTTTTTCGCCTAGTGAAAGTGTACAATCATGAGGTTACTAGGGAATTTTCGTGTATATACTTCATGGTGTTATATAATTGAAACTTAAAATATTTAAAAAATCAAGATAATGAGATTCTCTTGTAGACATAGGATTGTTATAGAATTGATTCTCTCGTCTTCTGATGATTGGTAGAGAGTCACTTGTTTGTGCTTTATGAGTCTTGGTTGTTAGAGGTCTTAAAATTGCATGCTCAGTAGATGAATGGTTGATATTTAGTGGACTGAGATGGATTCTTTTGTGTGATCCAACTTAAAATTGTTAATCATGTTCTAGCATTAGTAAATGCCTTTGTGAAGAGTGTGGTGCTTGATGAAAGAATTGGTTAAATGGTATGAATCCATATACGTTGGTGAGTGGAAATTTTGCTTTCTTCTGTAACTGTCACTTAATGTAAATAAATCTTTTTTAGATGGACATTGGGTGGCCTAGATGATTGTGTAGTTTATGAAGCATACGGAATAAGTTCACTAGTTAGATTTCTATACAATTAAGAACAATCAACTGAGAAAGATCATCGAACCTTATTAAGCTATATGCATATGATAAGGAATCTTGGTGCATCATCAATGATCGAAAAGGTTCCACACATATTGAATATATGTTGTTGATAATGACATGTTAATTGTCGCCTAGAGTGACTGTCTTTATTTGAGATAGATATGGATGATGGGTTTCATGAACTTTAGTTCATATCATGGATTTGAGGAACCCATAGATAATTAAAATGATGGATTATACCATATATCTTAGGTACAGCTAAAAAAGATGATTCAAGTATCATAAATAAGATTGCAACTATTCATAGTATGTTTCTGTAGCATACTTGATAGTACCATAATTGTTCCATATTAAGTAGAAATAACTCATGCGAGTCATGATTCAGTGTATCCATATAAAGACATTAAGGCATGCCCAATTTTTTTCGCTACAAGGAGCAAAATGAAAGTATGAATGATTTTACATTTTCATAAGTACTATGGTAAAGCAAGAATTGTACAAATTTTCAAAGCATTTGTTGCTTGAAAGCTAGCATGTTCTGCTTTCATTTATTAGCAATATCGAATGCTAATTTCTAAGACCTCACTAAAGCTAATGGGTTGTTGTAAATACTACCACTTAAATGAGATTCTAAGTGAGGATCATGGTTGCAAAGATATGTAGACCTGACCTTGGCACTTAATAACTTTTTGGAATTACAATCCATAGTTTAAGTAGGCACAAAAAGATAAAATTGTGCAATAAATTTGATGTGTTAATTTTTGAATAAATTGATGGTATGAAAAGTAGTAGGCACATATCATGAAATTAGTTTTCATGATACAAGATATGTCACCAAGTTAAGATTGGCTCTCTTACACGAGCGATCGTCTTAGGCACCCTGATAGCGAGCTGAGATGAGATACAATATACTTTTGTCACTTAGAGAATGAGAAAAAATGTGTAATATGTATTGGCAAAGTTAGTTTGCTTGTGTCGTCTTGACTAGGGTAAAGATGAGGTCTGTAAATTATAAATGATAAACTGATCAAACATGATCATCCCACAATCATATAAGCATGGAAAGTTAGTCGGGTGTGAGATCTTAATTGGGAACTTTCGAGGAGCAATCAGGTTGCTTGAAATAACAAGTCATTAGAAAACTCAAGTTATGCGCATGTGAATGTGAATCATGTTTTTGCGACTAGACTAAGATTTGTATGGTGGTCTTAATTTATTAATAAGTAAAAGACATGCACTCGTCTTAGAAGAGAAGTCCACCATAGCATGTAATTCATACTACATATGCTTAATTCGACCTCTAAGGGAAGTGAGTAGATGAATCCTTGCTTCCTCATTGTGTGAGTTTCTTGAGGATAAGTTAGCCTCAACTAGTGGCTTATGTCACTTTCATTTGTGTTCTTGAAGGGACAGGTCAATATTTGCTATTTTATCATGTTTTCAACAATGATGAAATAATTAACTTTAGGAGATATGTCTAAGAAAATGGTTGGTCTGAAACAGAGACATATAAGTGACGAAGGAAGACTTGTTGGTAACATATCTTGCATTGGTGATTCATAGCCCGGGAGATTATATCGAAGATTGGGATTTGATATAATCATGAACACAGAACGATAAAGTTGGTTAAGTATAGCTTTGAGCAAAGAAGCTCATGAGGGATTAGAGATACTTGAATCTGATGTGGTCAAATTAGTTTGGGGCACATAGAGATATCATTATTAATGTTATTATTTTTCTTAGGGTTAAAGCCGCTATGTATCCCTAACAAGTGTATAGTGTTGAGCTCCCAAATGTAGGTGTAATCGTAGGTCGCATGACCCATTTGATCACATGAATTTCTTGAAAAGAATTTTGGTGTCGAAGATTCTCTTTGTCTCTAGTTGGGTGACGTTGAGCTCATCATATGCAAGTAGGAAATGTTGGATTTAAGGTAGGGTTGAGTGCCCATGATGGATGGCCCGACCCACCCAAAATATATTTGAATATAAGTATAATGGTAACCAAAAGACACAAATCCTCCAAAAGACGCAACTCCTTCATTATCCTTTATATTTTGTTGGTTATTGGTAATCAACTTAAGGCTTAAGGAAATAAAAAATAAATAAATAGGAAAATGAGAGAACACTAGCACTTGTTCTAGAGAGAAAATCATCCACCATCTTCTTAGAAAGAATAATGGTTCTTGAGTTGTGGAAATCGTGTGATTTCCTTTATTGTTATCTCACACACGAGTTAAAGCGAGGCTATGAAGATTAATAACGTGAAGACTTGGAGATGAGTCCAAAGTACGAGAAGTTTTGGGTCAAAACTGGTAAAAAAACTGTTTTTCCATTATGTTACTTTGTAACACAATTCAGAAACTAAGTCCTAACAGTAAGGGTGACATTATTGCTTGAGTAATTCCAAAGAAATAAGTTTTGAATTCAAAATCATTCTCACATCATATTTAATTTTTTCATAATTACATTGCTTCACTTCCGAGTGTAATTTTTTCATTTTGAAACTCATCACTTTGGCAATATATATTGCTAACATTGTCATAATTGCTATTACCCAAATTTTCGACTATCAATATCGGTAGGCCCTCGTTTACCTTGAACAAGGAAGAAGAAGGGATTGAAGTATGATTAATATTCTAAAAATAAAGCTTGAGAGGGATTGAATGAATGAAGTACTAGTATTTTTTTCGGATATAATACATTGTCTTATTTTAATTGAAAGGAATAAGACTGTCAAGTTTAGTGTGTTTGGAGTAAATGAATTCTGTAAATTTTATCAAATTCATTTGTAATTCTATACTGTTATGTTTGAAAAAAAAAAAAAAAAACTATCAAATTCATTATGAAATGAATTCACCATGAATTAAGTTAGTTTGTTGCAAATTCTATCATAAAATATAAAATTTACAAACGAATTCCACAAAATAAAGACTAAAAAAATTTGTTGACCAAACTAGTCTTTCTTTCCCTCTCTTCCTCCTACTCTCCTCCATCCCCTTTCCTTTCCCTCCCTCCTTCCCTCTCTCTTCTCTTTTGAATTCTTCTTTATTCCAAACATTTTAAACATGAGAATTTAATTCAATTATACAATTTAATATAAGAAAGTCAAACATAAAATATTATTTCAATTCATTTTTAAATGAATTCTTTTTTCAATTCATTTGAAAAAGAAAAAAAGATGGTCATGTTGCGATTTTATCTCTAAAATCCACCTACTAAAATTTAAGGAAAAAACATAACCACAATAATTAAATAGGCAAAACAAATAAAGAGTAAGAACATAATAATTTAACGTGGTTCGACAACCTCTTTGCCTGCTTCCAGCAACAAACTCACTACTTTATTATTCTTTAATTATAACTTTAGGAAAAGAAAAGTTGCTAAATTCTCATTACTTCACCACCAAAAGCCCCAATACAATCCAAGCTCTCAATCTAATTCTAGTTTTAAATGCTCTCTTTACTTGACAACCCAAAACCCCAATAGACCCAATGCTCTCATCCTAGCTCTTGTAGTAAATCCCTATGATTTACATTGTATATTGAAATTATACGTGTACCTCAAACCTACTCTAGTACCCTATTCATATAAAGAATATTTTCCTAATACTATTAGGAAAAGAGCAACAACAATATAGTAAACTACTACTTATACAAGCATCACTGCAATAGGAAACTACTAGTAGTCCTACTATAATAAACAACTAATAAGAAACTGTTTTTCCAAAACCAATTAGAAATCCTCCTCGTGAAGATTTGAGCCAAAATTCCAACAAATATCCATCTTGACTCAAATTCATCCCAACAAATCTCCACCTTGGCTCAAATTTTCCACCTCATCATTAAATTTGACTTTCTTCTTTGGTTGGTGCAATATTTTCTTTTGGTCTTCTCATCTCATCTGCTTACTTTTTGAAGCAATCATCCTGTCATTGTTTGACTCATCTCTTGATATGGTCACAAAAAATTCTTCAACCTCGAACACACTTAGCCTCTTTAACTCGTCTCTCTCTAGAGGGAGTGTCAGAACCTCTTCATTTATCCAAACGTCTTTCATTATCCTTACTAGGTTGGACTCTTCAATCTTCTTATAGAGTCCTTATCGCTTCAATACATCTTTGATGAAATTATTCCTAAGAGAGAAATTAGTCCCCCATCAAATAACTCAATATTATTTTTTCTTATCTTTGGTGTTTTTGCCATCACAACCACAACTTTGATACCACTTGTTGGGAACTTGGCTCTGATACCACTTATTGAGATTTTACCTCTAAAATCCACCTGCTAAAATTTGAGGCAAAAAACATAGCCATAACAATTAAATAGGCAAAACAAATAAAGAGTGAGAACACAATAATTTAACGGTTCGATAACTTTTTTGCCTACATCTACCAATAAACTTATTGCTTTATTAATCTTCAATTACAACTTTAGGAAGAGAAAAGTTGCTAAACTCTCACTATTTCACAACCAAAATCTGCAATACAACCAAAGCTCTCAACCTAACTCTAGTTGTAAGTGCTATCTCTACTTGACAACTAAAAACCTGAATAGACGCAAAGTTCTCATCCTAGATCTAATGGTAAATCTCTCTTAGTTACAATGTATATTGGAATTATGAGTATGCGTTAAACCTTCTCTAGTACGTTTTTTATATAGATAAGATTTTTCTAATACTATTAGGAAAAGAACAACAATAACACAGTAAACTACTACTACTACTTGCACAAGAATCAATCCAATAAGAAACTACTACTAGTCCTACTAGAATAAACAACTATAGAATAAGAAACTGTTTTTCTCAAATCAATTAGAAGTCCTATTTGTGAGAATTTGAGCCAAAATCCCAATAGGTCACATTATAGAACTTCCTTGCTATGTCTATACTTGTGTAGAAGTGGGGTCCATCCTTGAGGCCGTGTGATGGGTGCGTCTTGACGTAATGCTACAGATGTGGTTCTTCAAAATGTCAAGGAACCATTGAGCTAATATTCATAACATGCAACTTGTTTGCTCAAAGGGTATTAAAGTTTCCATTCTTAGCATAAGTATCTTTCAGTTGCCTTGTTAGGTCACAATGTGTTTGCTGTATCTTTATCAAGCACAGTGTAGAAATTGGCTCAAAGTGCACTTCATGTTAATTGATTCTCATTCCTTGTTTTTTTATTAAAAAAAATATATATTTTTATTTAGTTTCGAACAAAGTGTTAATAGTTATTCCTATTTATTTCTAAGTTAACGTACTTTACTAACAAAAATACCAACAATTCATCTTATCCATTCCATTCAACCTTCAATTTTAGAGTATTAATCCAATTCACATCCTTTCAAGCTTCAATTTAGCCCATGGTGAGCTAAAAATAAGGATCTACTTTGGAGATCTCCTCCCAAGCTTCTCCCCCCACCCTCCTTTCAAAGGAGCCTTTAACAACCCAATCAAGGCAAGGAAAAAAACTTTGTAAGTTAATTTAGCCAAGACCCTTCCAACTTCCCACATCATTTGAGATCATTGTGTTTTTAATTTGATAGTTTGTAGGTTTTAAGTTAAGGTCGCAGTCGTAAATATGGTAGCACGACGTTTATCGCGATTGTGAGATTACGGGTGTTAAAATGCAAGTCAAGTGTATCACAGTCGTAACTTTTTTAACATTGCACAACTTAAAATACATATCGAATGCATCATGATCATGTATAACCGTTGTCCCGGATATTGCAGTCATGGATTACGACAGTTGCAGTATGGTATAGTCATTACAGATCGTTATACCACTTTATCGCCATCATGTCATGTCCTTATAGCGTGAATACTATTCTTCCTCAAATAGCAGTGAATAGTGGTCGCAACACCTATCACTACCACTATATAGTGCCTACTATGTCATTGCAGCCGCTAATTAAAACCCTGGTGGTGTGGTTGTTTGGAGGTTGGTGGTGCGCAAGTTAATGGGACTTGTCATATAGGGTAATTAGGTGATTCATGATTGCTATATGTTTCTTGATTTGGTAATTGTGTTTTGTTTTGATGCTTTGATTTTGGAGTTGGATTTTCTTGGGTATTTGTAGGTTATTCAGATCATAGGCATCATGACCATGGATAATGGCTATTGTAGACATTACGACCATGAATAACAACAGTTGCGGTCTACTATAGTCATTACAGACCGTTATACTGATTTGTGACAACCACATCACGTCGCTATAACCGTGAATACCATTCTTTGTCAAAAAGTTGTGAATAACGACCGCAACACTTATGGTTACTGCTATATAGAAACAGCTGTCATGTTGGAATCACTATTTAAAACCTTGATAGTGTGGTTGTTTGGAGGTTGGTGGTGCGCAGGTTATTGGGACTTTTCTTGTAGGTTAATTAGGTGATTCGTGATTGCTATATGTTTCTTTATTTGACAATTGCGTTCTGTTTTGATTCTTTGTTTTTTGAGTTGGATTTTCTTGGGTGCTTATGGAGCTTTATTGGTTAAAGCTGTTTTTATTCAATAGTTGTTTGGATTAATTTCTAAATGGTATGGCTTTGTGAGGCGCTTAGGTTAACTTCGTGAATCGTAAGTGAGGATCCTTCTTGCCATTTGGTTGGGATAGCAATTGTTTCTCTGGCCACAGAATTTTTGGGTACCTAAACTGCGATTTTGGAGTAACGAGTAGCTATCTACATGCTAACAGATGCTAAATCCATCGTATTTTATAGAAAAAAAGACGGTTTATCCCTAATTGTTTTTTACAAGATTGTATCAAATGAGGTAAAAGTATGTTTTTCCTTTAAAACTGTTGTGGATGCAACCTTTCTTAATGTTAATTTTTCTATTTGCACGCATCGTGCATTCTAAACAGCAATGTTAATCTTTTTTCTCTAAAGTTATTCTAGCTCCATCACTCTAATTTTAACAGAATAAACTTTTGAATTTTTCAGTTGCTAGTGCTTTTGTCTTTGTAGAGATCAAAGGGTGGTTCTCACGAATTTGGACAGAGAATGAATTTTGGAACAAATGGGAGATTCGATTTATGGTTTTTTTTTTTTTCAGCCTCTCTACAACTCATTCTTGTTAGATTAGGGAGGCAAGGAAAATACACATCCACACCATGGATTTCAATTGGTGTTTGGTCAACATACTTGTTAGTGGATTGGTTGGCAACTGTATCACTAACTAACCTTCTTAAGAGCAAAGGAGGACTACCCAATGAGCTCATTGTCTTTTGGTCACTGTTCCTTCTATTGCACCTTGGTGGTCCAAATACCATCATTGCTTACTCCTTAGCAAACAATCAGCTACGGTTAAGACATTTACTTCGGTTATCCATACAAGTTGGAACAGCTTCTTATGTCTATTACAAGTTTCGTACCAAGTGTCCCCTCCAATTTATAGTTGTTCCAGTATTCATTGTGGTAATTATCAAGTCTGGAGAAAGAATTTGGATTCTTAGGTCTGTAAGTAGTAAAGAATTTGAAAATTTTGTTTTCTTAACTATTAACAAAAACAGATACAACCCAAAAAAGAAGCCCCAAAAGCTGGAAGAGTACCTTGTTAGGCTTGTGGGGTTCAGCCCATAAGAAACAAAAGAAAAAAGAAGAAAAAAAGGTAGCCCATTATTTGTTTAGTGGCTAGCTGGCCCACGTGTTCACCAAGCAGTGAACTTAAGTTTCCTACTCCTACTTGAATTAGGAGAACACAGGCGGCAGGTGTGTTGAGTTTTGTTGGGGCATGGATTCCAAGGCCTATTAGAAGTCTAACAAGTGGCTATATAAAGGCCTGATCTCTTTTGTTTTTTTATTTTTTGCCGTGAGTTACATAACGTGAGTAAAAAATAAAGAAAAAAATAAAGTTCTCATGAGATTTTTTTTCTTTCCTTAGCCGAGACTATTAAAGGTGAGAATTTAAGTAAAATAATTTGGGATTTTTTCTAGGGTGTTATTGAGAGTGTTTAGTTACAGAGAATCAATCTATTCGAAGTTTGTAGTTCCTATCACATTGTCTGATTTTGGTAAAGCATAAAGACTTCTCAAATTTCAGCGATAGATAGTACAACAGTGATTTTTTGTATTATTACAAAATTATTGTGGGTCTCAAGTTTGGGCATAAACTTGAGACATAAATTTTGTAATAAATATTTACATAGTGGAGTTATTTTTGTCCTATGGTTTTTTCTCTCTATGAGGTAAAAGTAAATTCCTATGTTTTTGGTTTATTGCTTTATTTGGTACTTGTTATTTTATTTCAACACTGAGTTTGATGGTTATCATATTTAATCTATGATCTTTGGTTGGAATTTTGGTACTTGATTAATTATTGACAGTGGCTATTTTTTCTCAAAAAGTGGTATCAGAGTCAGGTTGCTTGTGTTGGTCAACATGGATAAAAAATCTAGTACTATGATTTTATTGACAACTTATAATTATTCAGTATAGAAATCGAAGATGGAAGATTATCTCTATTTCAAAGATCTGTATGATCTCATTGAGGGTGATAAAACCAAGCCTAAGGAGGGCAAGACCGAAAAAGGATGAGAAAAAATGAACGAGAAGACAGTTGGTGCCATCAAACAGTGGGTGGATCTCAATATGTTCCATCATGTGGCCAGAGAGACAAATACAAATCTCTTTGTGATAAACTAAATACGCTTTATGAAAGAAAGATAGTTCATAACAAAGCTTTAGTGATGAGAAAGCTTATGAATTTAAAGTACATGGATAAATGTTCCATTGCCGAACACTTAAATGATTTTTAAGATCGTGTGAACCAATTGTTTAAAATGAAAATAATGCTAGATGATGAGTTACAAGCACTGTTTCTTTTGGGTACTTTGCCTGATAGTTGAGAGACTTTGGTAGTATCACTTAGTAACTCTGCACTGAATGGTGTGCTCAGTTTATCTATGGTGAAAGACAGTATGTTCAACGAATAAACTTACAGAAAAGATTTGGGCACAAATAGTGGTCAAGCTCTTGTCACAGAAAACAAGGGAAGAAGTAAGAGTAGAGGTCCTAGAGGTTATGGTAAATCTAGAGATAGATTAAAGTCCATAGATAAGGTAAAATGTTATCACTACAATAAACGTGGTCATATGAATAGAAATTGTTGGGTCTGGAAATAAGAACAACAAGATTGAAAGAATAAGAAGAAGACCAATGACAAGAATACAGTAGCAGTTATTTCAGATGACGAAAAAGTTGTGTTACTTGCGTGTGAGTTTGAAGAGTTCAATCATGTTGCAGATTCTGGTAATGACTGGGTGATCGACTCGACAACTTCTTACCATTGTATTCCATATCGGAATTTTTTTACAACGTACATAGCAGGAGACTTTGGTACAGTGAAAATGGGTAACTCAATTTTGCTCTGATTGTGAGAATTGGTGATGTACACATACAGACAGATGTAGGGCGCACTATGACTTTGAAGAATGAGCGATATGTTCCTGAATTGTGTCTCAATCTGATTTCTACTCGTATCCTAGATGAAGAAGGTTATGAGAACTACTTCGGTAATGGAAGGTGGAAACTGGCCAAGGGATCATTGGTGGTTGCTAGAGTAAAGATTTGTTGCACCTTGTACAAGACACATGTGAAATTATGTTGTAATGAGCTGAACGTAGTTGAAGATGATACTTCTCTAAACTTGTGGCACAAGCGGTTGGCACATATGAGTGAGAAAGGGTTGCAAATTTTGGCTAGGAGGTCATTCATTCCTTCCTCCAAAGGTATATCTCTGAACTCATGTGATTATTGTTTATTGATAAGCATCATAAAGTTTCCTTTAGTAAGTAATCTAAAAGAAAACATAAAACAAAAAAATTAGAATTGGTATATTCTGATGTATGTGGTCCCATTGAAGTAAACTCTTTGGGCTGTAATAGGTATTTTGTTACTTTTATTGATGATGCTTCATGAAAGGTATGTGTTTAGTTGTTGAAGAACAAAAGCCAAGTAATTTAGTATTTTCATAAGTTTCATGCTATGGTGGAGAGAGAGACAAGGAATTAGTTTAAGTGTCTCCGTACTAACAATGGTGGTGAGTATACCTCCAATAAATTTTTAGATTATTGTTTATAGTTTGGAATCTGGCATAAGATGACAGTTTTTGGTACCCTGCAACATAATGGTGTAGCTGAGAGAATAGATCTTACCATTATGGAAAGAGTTAGATACATGCTCAGAATGGCTAAGCTGCCTAAGCTATTTTGGGGTGAAGCAGTCCATACAACTTGCTACCTAATTAACAGATCTCCATATGCTCCTTTGGGTTTTGACATTCCAGAAAGAGTTTGAACAGAAAAAAATGCTTCCTATTCTCACCTGAAGATGTTTGGTTGCAAAGCTTTTGCACACATGCTCAAGGAGAAGAGGTCAAAACTTGATGACAAAGTGGTTGGTTATGGGGACGCTGAGTTTGGTTACAAGTTAGGGAATCTAGAAAAGAAAGAGATTATTAGAAGTAGATATGTGGTCTTCAAAGAAAATGGATCCTTGGCTGACATTGAGAAGAATAAGAAGACATGGTATGGTACAAGTAGTGTTGAAGACTTTGTACTAGATTTTACTCCTCCAGATAGTGCCATAGATGGATGAAAGATACATGAAGAAGAATAGATGGGTAATAAGGAGCCATTGATAGTTGATGATGCTGTTATGCATGATACAAAGTATGTTGAGTAGGGGGACAGTCTCTTGCACTGGAGATTATAGTGCCTCAGTTGATAAGGTCTACTAGAGAGCATCAACCATCAACTAAGTACCCTAGTTATGAGTATATCTTTCTTACAAACGGGGGAAGCCAGAGAGCTTCCAAGAAGTATAGTCACATCTAGAAAAAAGATTATTGTATGAAAGCAATGAGAGAAGAGATGAGTTCTTTGGAAAAAAAAACAATACTTATAAATTAGTTTATCTTCCTAAAGGCAAAAAGGCATTGAAAAACCAGTGGGTGTTCAAGCTGAAGAAAGATGGTGAAAAGCTAGTGAAGTACAAAACTCAACTAGTGGTGAAAGATTTCGGTCAGAAGAAAGGAATAAACTTCGATGAAATTTTATCTATAATGGTAAATATGAGTTATATCCAAGTTAGAATTGGTTTGGCAGCTAGTTTAAATCTATAGCTTGAGCAATTAGATATGAAGATGACGTTTCTTTATAATGATTTACATGAAGAGATTTATATGGTTCAACTAGAAGGTTTTGAAGTGAAAAAGAAAGAGAACATGGTTTGCAGGTTGAAGAAGAGTTTGTATGGATTAAAATAGGCTCCTAGACAGTGGTACAAGAAGTTTGATTCATTCATGGTGGATCACAGTTACAAGAGGACAGTTGCAGATCCTTATGTATATGTCAAGAAATTTCATGATGGTAACTTTATTATTCTTCTATTGTATATTGATGATATGTTGATCGTGGGACAAGATGCTAAGATGATTGGTAAGTTGAAAGATGAATTATTTAAGTCTTTTGACATGAAGATCTTGGGACGAGCAAGACAGATTTTGGGAATGCAAATTATTATTATGAAAATCCAAAAAGTTGTACAAGGTTCCGGGAATCCACCCTAGGTTCGTTGCCTTATTCCAATCTTGATTCAGTTGTTTTTATCTCGATTGCAAGTTTCACATCCCAAATAGGCAATCGACAAATATTCAATCAAAGCATATGCAAACCTAAAGTAATTGATATGAATTACTCTTTACTTTTGATTTAAGCACACATGACCTATCCTATAGATTTATCAAGAAACGACAATATATCTTAATGACAATATCGCAGTAATGGACAAACCTAAAAGATAAATCTATCGGACTCAATCACATCTAACAATCTTGACATAAAAAGAGCATAACTAGACTTATATCGAGGAGAAAGATATAATCACTGGATTAAGAGAAAATCTTCTAATTAAATTAAAGAGTAAATCATAACAATGTTTTGACAATAAATCTCAACTAAATCAATAAAGGAAAATAAGAACAACTACAACTAGGGATTCATCCCTTCGCTTTGCTTGGAGATTAGTTGGCTATGGGGCTCATTCTTGAACACTTTGGTGGAGGAGAATATTACAGTCTTCTTGTGTTTTCTGGCCTTAATGATAGTTTTTTTTCTCAAACCCTAAGTGATCTATTTATAGTACAAAAGGTCCAAGGTTGTTTTAGGGTTTAGACAATCATTAAAATCCTAATTAGGTCATAACTCGGAGAAGGGGATCATGTGCGCGTCGCGGCTCTCACTTCCATTGGCCGCAGCTCTGCATGGTCTTTGATTTCTTCACTTTCTGGAGGCCGCGGCCCTACCTAGTCCAGGCAACGGCTCCCACTGAAACTTCTTTCTTGCTCTTTTAACTTAGTTCCAGAGGCCGAGGCTTGGATACTTTCAGGCCGCAGCGCACACACTCAAGACTTGATTTCTCTTCTTTTGTCCTTCCACAACCATGCCTTCACTCCGATATGCCTCGAGTCTTTGTGCTTCAAGAAATGATAACTTTTCCTCCTCTTTTGAACTTAAAGTACCTGAAAATGCACCGAAATAGATCAATGATCCAAGAATGACACTTTAGAGTTGTTAACGTTTAAAAGTGGAATTAAAACCTAGATAAAAAAAATGATAACAATTAAATACTGTTAAGATGCATTTTATGACACTTATCAGCAGTAGTGCTGTTTCTGGCCTTGAGATCAAGCGCAAGCTCAAGTGAGATCAGGTGCACTGTTGCAATCGAGCACAATACCTTGTGTGCTCGAGCAAAAATAGTACAGAGACTACCCGAGCAGCAGTGCTGAAGCTGCTGCACCAAAGTCTTTTAGTTGATTCATGCAAGGCCTTCGATCTAGGAAACTTACCATCATTCCACTCGATATAGAGATTGAGCAGACCATTCGACAGAGGCCTAGAAATAACTTTGAGGAGAAAGAAGAAGAATTCGAGGGAGATACACCGATGGCATATCAGTTTGACAACCAAAAACCACATGAGCGAAGACCTATGAAGCAATCCTTCATCCCACGGAACCTCGACCATCCTTCATGGGTTGCATATCAACCTAAGGCAGAGGGTAACTATTACATATCACCACAGATACTCAATGCTTTGACTTACTTTAGGGTACACCTGCTGAAAATCCACACTTGAACCTCTGAGAGTTCTTTGATCTTTGCAAGTTCCAGCACATCCGGGTCCTAAACCAAGAAGGAATCAAGTTAATTTTTTTCCTTTTTTCATTAAAAAATAAAGTTAAGTTGTGGTATAATTCATGGCCTACATATTCTATCCATACCTGGGAAGAACTATCCAGTAAGTTCCTAAGGAAATTTTTCCCAGCACAAAAGATAAGGCAGATGAGGAAAGAGACTCAATCTTTCCAACAGAGGGATGGAGACCTTTTCTTTGAAGCATGGGGACACTTCAACGAGATACTACTCAAAATTCCACATCACAATCTACGTCAAGATGAGCTGGTACTAGCCTTTTATGAAATTCTAAACGACATGAATAAAGGTATAGTTGATTCAAGTTGTGGAGGTGTGCTGATGGAAAAAAGTAGTGAAAATTCCATGGAGCTTTTTGAGACCTTAAGCGAGCACACACAACAATTCTCATCCAGAGGTAGACAAGGTTTGAAAAAGGGCATGTATGAGGTGAACCTAAATGGTGGATGTTGTGAGTTTTAAATTACTCGCAAGCGCACGAGTCGTTTGCAATATAGCGTTGTGCAAGTGCGAGGTCGAATCCATAGGGAATTGCGTTGTGAAAATATAATTTTTAATCTAAACTAACTCTATCTTAACCTAGTTCCGAATTTTGAATGATAATTTGTAAAATAAATTAAAACTAAATTAAATTAATTTTAAAACTAATAATAAAAAGCACTAAGGTTTCCGAATCCACCCCACCGAAGTTAAGCATACATGTTCTAAAAATATAGCCTATCAAAACATTCTATGAATCCAACTATAAGACAAAAAACAAAGAATATCCCAACTAAACCAAAAGCACCCGATGTATCCGCTCTTAACAAATCACAAAGGGAATCCAATTTAATCGAAAAGCATTCAATGTATCCATCAGATGAAACACAAAGAAAATCCAACAGACAATTTAAACTCAATCAATTATAAGATTAACTCAAATAATTGACAGAACATTTATACTAAAAATTGTCAGATTTGTACAAGCAAATCTGAACTACTACGCCAAACAACGGCGGGGCTTCATCTTCAACCTTAGCTGAAGAGTCTAGCCACTCATAACAATAAAACTATAATAAAAAGTGCTAAACATTTAAACTAAAACAACTGAATATAAAGAAATAAATAAACAACTTTACATGGGAGAAATTCCACTCGCTGACGGGCGGCGCTTCCCCTCGTGGAAGCAATGCCTTCGGGATCCACCAGAATGCTAGCGGACGTCCACCGGTAAACACCAAAGTGGCTTAGGAATTGTACATTGGATTATGAAGCCAAATGGTGTTTATATAGGGGAAGACCCGGAGTAAAACAGGTTGCAGAAACGATGTGGGATACAGGCCCGTGTGCGCTCGATCGCAGTGTGGTGCGATCGATCGCAGGTACGATCGATCGCATGTCTTGTGCGCACGATCTCATGTGCGCTCGATCGCATGTCTGCTGCGATCGATCGCAGATGCACTGATCTTCAAATATTTTGATGTGGGATGTTGACCTTGCGCTCGTTCAAAGGCAGGTGCGCTCGAGCGCTGGTGCGCTCGATCGCATGTCTGTTGCGATCGAGCGCAATGTCTCCAGAAGCTTCAAATCAACCTGAAATGCTGCACTTTCTCCACAAAGCTGTAAAAACACACAAAACACAAGAAAAACGTAAAATAGAGTAATATAATACTAACTAAGAGCATAACAAATATAAGTTAAGGGTCTAAAATATGCAATATTTTAGACTCATCAAATACCCCCAAACTTATATTTTGCTAGTCCCTTAGCAAAACAAAATAAAAGACTCAATGAAAAACAAAGAACATAAAGATAAAGTCATCACTCATGGTATCCAAAAATTTAAGGAGTACACATCATCATGATATTCATTCATAAGCAAGCTTAAAAAGGTAAACACATCTTCGCAATGAATAGAAATGTTAAAATCTAATTACTTACAAAAGGCAAGATAAGGCATCACAAGCTTGAATCAGTGTAAGGTGAATTAGTACATAAAAAATGAAGCTTCCAAGTAATTCTAATGTGTAAGGTCTCCATGTCTCAAGATTCACCGAATTTCCCATCAAAAATGAACAAAAAGGCATAGTTTTTATTTTATTCACCTTTTTTTTTTTTTTTTTTTTTTTTTTTTTTAATAAGGCACGGCTATGTTTAGTTCCCTTAAGCTTTCTAATTGACCCATGTAGCGAGTGTTGAGTCAATGACTCCCAAACCAGATGGTTTTAGGGCATTAGGTGTAAAGACACCCCTAAGGACTTACTAACTCAAGTCAAAAAGGCTACGAAATTAAACCGACCTTAATATTAACAAGCAAAATTTCACCTTTTGACGTGAACACTCACTGCTTACTGAGGCAAGAGGTCCAGTTACTCAGCGAAAAGTTTATTGATAATTTTTTTTTTATTTTTTATATTTTCCTATGCCCAAGAGTTCATCCAACAAGTCATCCAGTTTTAGTTAAGATAAGGAAAAATACACATTAAAATCACGTGTCATACCTCACATAATTTGTGCTAATGTGCTCGTGTGAGATTAGATCAAACATGTGAATTCTCAAAATGCCTAAAGTAAGTAACTAAATTTTAAAAATTTATCACCAGATCATGTGTTCAAAATGTTAAGCTCACCAATGACATCACATCACAGAAAATGTTTAGATCAACTAAAATTTCACGATAACATGAGCATGCATTTATCTCTATGACGAAAAGACAACAAATTAGGACAAAGTGTGTGATGTGTCTCCCATACCCCCAAACTTAAATTACACATTGACCCCAATGTGTGACTAATATGGAAAGAGCTGACCTGAGATATGGAGAACTATCTGGACTGGTATGGCTCATAGCATACCCCCAAACTTGAACTGAAGTACGCTTTGTCCCTGAAAAATAAAAACTGGAAAACAAAAATACTGGAAACAACATTAATCATAAAAATGCAAATTAATAAATAAACAAAAGAAAAGATAAGCTGTGGGGTGCCTCCCATGAGCGCTAAGTTTAACGTCTTCAGCCAGACCCAACATTAGTAAACATGCCCAACTAAGTGCTCCACCATCTGATCAATAAATGGGAATGAAAAATGATCAGGCCTAGTGGCAGCATTCAATTTACGGTAGTCTAGACACTTTCTCCATCTTGACTGCACTCGAGTTGGAACCAATTCGTTGTCTCTATTTACTACCGTAAATTCAGCACGTTTGGGCACGACTGAAATCTGGCTCACCCCCTTGCTATCAGAGATGGGATAAATGATCCTAGCCTCTAACAGCTTAATATCTTCCGCCCTCACAACCTCTTGCAAAGCAGGGTTGAGCCTTCTTTGTGGCTCCCTCGATGGCTTGACATTCTCCTCCAACTGTATCATGTACGTCACCACCGAGGGGTTGATTCCTTCGACATCTTCAATAGTCCAGCCTATAGCTTCCTGATGCTCTCTTAAGACGTCCAATAATTTCTCCTCTGGAGCATCACCCAAATCTAAAGCTATAATTGTAGGCAAAGAATCTGCTGGACCTGGGAACTTATACTCAAGATTATCCAGTAAAGGCTTAAGTTCCTTCTTGTGAGGTTCAGGTGTTGTGGTTTCCTCCGTCTCACTGATCTTTAGAGGTGCAGACTCCAAAGTAGCATTAGCTTGCTCAAACAACTTATCTAAGCCCAAATCCTCTTCAAATTGAGCAAAGCATGCCTCCATGGGGTCCTCAATACGTGATTCATCCATAATCTCCTCCGTCTCACTGCTCTTCTGAGGAGCAAACTCCACGATAGTATTTGCTTGCTCAAGTAACTTGTCTAAGTCCAAATCCTCTTCAAATTGAGCAAAGCATGCCTCCATAATGTCCTCAGACTTCCCTTCTTTCTTGGGCACTTGTAGTCTCTCAAGGTAAGGTGCTTTAGGTAAAAACGACCTAGAGAGATCCTTAATAATACGAGTGGCTGTAGATGGCTCAGCATCTCTCTTCTCATTGTTGCCACTCTCTTGCCCTTGGTGCATAGCAGGGTTCTCTTCCACTTGATTGTCCACTTGTCTCCCAGACAAGTATGGGACAGTTGATTGCACTTGATCCTGCCAATGCATTGGAGTTGAAGAATTTCCCACCGCAAACTGTTCCTTTGGGTTAGGATCAGTTTGACTGGGGAACTCTCCTTCCTCTCCTTCACCCACGTAACTTGCGATTTGATCAATTTGACTTTCTAGTGTGGCAATCGCTTGGGTGTTTTCTATTGTTGCACTCATCATTTCACTCATAGATTGGCTAGTCGTTTTCATGAAATCATTGAGAGCGTCCTCCAATGATTGTGAAACCGACACTGGCGCTTGAATGGGAGCTTGGTAAGCGGGTGATGGTGTTGGATAAGCTGAGTGATTGTAACTTGGAATTGGTGGAGGAAATTCGGGAGTGTATTGATTGTGAGCATGGTAAGGGGCTCCTCCCTGATTCATTGATTGGTTCTGCTCCCATGAAAAATTAGAGTGGTCCCACCACCCTGGATTGAATGTTTCGGAGCAAGATCCATTTGATTGCCAACAACAGTCATTGAAAGCATTCATTTGTTCCATAGGATACTCGGCACAAGCCGGCATTGATGGGCAATTCTGTGCTAGATGCATGGGACTAGCACAGATGGAACAACTTTCAACATTGAAAGTGTTGGCAGTATTGAGGGACGGGCCGGTCATTTTAATGAAATCCTTGAGGGCGTCCTCTAAAGACTGTGAATCCGGCGCTGGATTCATCCACATGATTTTTTTTTTTTTTTTTTTTTTTTTTTTTTTTTGAATTAAATAAATTAACTAGTAGAAAAATAAAATCATTTTAGACCAAAAATTTTCACAAACCAAACAATTCCCCGGCGACGGCGCCAAAAACTTGTTGTGAGTTTTAAATTACTCGCAAGCGCACGAGTCGTTTGCAATATAGCGTTGTGCAAGTGCGAGGTCGAATCCACAGGGAATTGCGTTGTGAAAATATAATTTTTAATCTAAACTAACTCTATCTTAACCTAGTTCCGAATTTTGAATGATAATTTGTAAAATAAATTAAAACTAATAATAAAAAGCACTAAGGTTTCCGAATCCACCCCACCGAAGTTAAGCATACATGTTCTAAAAATATAGCCTATCAAAACATTCTATGAATCCAACTATAAGACAAAAAACAAAGAATATCCCCACTAAACCAAAAGCACCCGATGTATCCGCTCTTAACAAATCACAAAGGGAATCCAATTTAATCGAAAAGCATTCAATGTATCCATCAGATGAAACACAAAGAAAATCCAACAGACAATTTAAACTCAATCAATTATAAGATTAACTCAAATAATTGACAGAACATTTATACTAAAAATTGTCAGATTTGTACAAGCAAATCTGAACTACTACGCCAAACAACGGCGGGGCTTCATCTTCAACCTTAGCTGAAGAGTCTAGCCACTCATAACAATAAAACTATAATAAAAAGTGCTAAACATTTAAACTAAAACAACTGAATATAAAGAAATAAATAAACAACTTTACATGGGAGAAATTCCACTCGCTGACGGGCGGCGCTTCCCCTCGTGGTAGCAATGCCTTCGGGATCCACCAGAATGCTAGCGGACGTCCACCGGTAAACACCAAAGTGGCTTAGGAATTGTACATTGGATTATGAAGCCAAATGGTGTTTATATAGGGGAAGACCCGGAGTAAAACAGGTTGCAGAAACGATGTGGGATACAGGCCCGTGTGCGCTCGATCGCAGTGTGGTGCGATCGATCGCAGGTACGATCGATCGCATGTCTTGTGCGCACGATCTCATGTGCGCTCGATCGCATGTCTGCTGCGATCGATCGCAGATGCACTGATCTTCAAATATTTCGATGTGGGATGTTGACCTTGCGCTCGTTCAAAGGCAGGTGCGCTCGAGCGCTGGTGCGCTCGATCGCATGTCTGTTGCGATCGAGCGCAATGTCTCCAGAAGCTTCAAATCAACCTGAAATGCTGCACTTTCTCCACAAAGCTGTAAAAACACACAAAACACAAGAAAAACGTAAAATAGAGTAAAATAATACTAACTAAGAGCATAACAAATATAAGTTAAGGGTCTAAAATATGCAATATTTTAGACTCATCAGTGGATCTTCAAATCAGATGGCTGCTATGGAGAGGAAGCTAGATATGCTTATGAAATCCATGACTGCTCAGAAAATCTCACCTTGACCATAAGCTACACAACTCCAGGTATGTGCTTTATGTTCTCAATTTGATCACACTACTGAGACTTGCCATTTATATTCATCTACAGATCCTGAGTAAGTGAACTATGTGGGACCAAACAGTGCATATGCCTACAATCAAGGAGGACGAAACCACCCTAACCTCACATGGAGCAATAAGGCAATTTCGGTGAACTTTTAAGGGCAGCAAAAGAATTCTCAACCGGTGGCCCAATCAGTTTCAGAATCAAAGAAAAGTAACCTAGAAAGTCTTGTAAGGCAGTTGATGACCTCACAAGAACAATTCATAGCAGAAATAAGACAATTTCGGACTTAGTAAAGGGAAACCACTGCAAAGCATGAGCAAGCCATTCAAAGACTCGAGGTACAGATGGAGCAATTGGCTAAGGAGCTAAGTAAAAGAAAGCATGGTGAACTTCTTGCCCAAGCACTACCTAATCCAAAAGGACATCAGCAACTAAATGCAGTGCAACTCTCATAAATGGTAAGATCATAGGAGCTGATGAGCCTGCACAAGCATCTCCAATTACAACATCCACATCAAAGCTAAGTGAAATGGAGAAGTGGAATGCACCACCCTTCCCCCAAAGGTTAGTAAAGCCAACAAAAGAAATTAAAATGCATGATATCTTTGAAACTTTGAAAAAAGTAGAAATTAATATTCTTTTATTAGATGCAATTAAACAAATTCCTGCATATGCTAAATTTTTAAAAGATAGTTGTGATGAGTCTTAAATATTGCATATTTTAGACCCTTAACTTATATTTGTTATGCTCTTAGTTAGTAATATTTCACTTTATTTTACGTCTTTCTTGTGTTTTGTGTATTTTTACAGGTTTGTGGAGAAAATAAAGCATTTCAGGAGATGTGAAGCTTCTGGAGACATTGCGATCGATCGCACGAGATATGCAATCGAGCGCACCTGCCTACGAACGAGCGCATGGTCAACATCCCACATCGAAATATTTGAAGTTCAATGCATCTGCGATCGATCGTAGCAGACATGCGATCGAGCGCACATGAGATCGTGCGCACAAGACATGCGATCGATCGTACCTGCGATCGATCGCACCACACTGCGATCGAGCGCACATGGTCAATATCCCACATCGAATCTGCAACCCATATTGCTCCGGGTCTTCCCCTATATAAACACCATCTGGCTTCATCATTCAGTGTACAATTCCTGAGCCACTATGGTGTTTACCGGTGGACGTCCGCCAACATTCTGGTGGATCTCGAAGGCTTTGTCACCACGAGGGGAAGTGCCGCCCGTCAGCGAGTGGAATTTCTCCCATGTAAAGTTTTTTATTTATTTCTTTATATTCAGTTGTTTTAGTTTAAATGTTTAGCACTTTTTATTATAGTTTTATAGTTATGAGTGGCTAGACTCTTCAGCTAAAGTTGAAGATGAAGCCTCGCCGTTGTTTGGCGTAGTAGTTCAGATTTGCTTGTACAAATCTGATAATTTTTAGTATAAATGTTCTGTCAATTATTTGAGTTAATCTTATAATTGATTGAGTTTAAATTGTCTGTTGGATATTCCTTGTGTTTCATCTGATGGATACATTGAATGCTTTTCGATTAAATTGGATTTCCTTTGTGATTTGTTAAGAGCGGATACATTGGACGCTTTTGGTTTAATTGGGATATTCTTTGTTTTTTGTCTTATAGTTGGATTCATGGAATCTTTTGATAGGCTATATTTTTAGAACATATATGCTTAACTTTGGTAGGGTGGATTCGGAAACCTTAGTGTTTTAATTATTAGTTTTTAAATCAACTTAGCTTAGTTTATATTTCTTTTGCAATATCATTAACAATTCGGAACTAGGTTAAGATAAAGTTAATTTAGATTAAAAATATATTTTCACAACACAATTCCCTGTGGATTCGACCTCGCACTTGCACAACACTATATTGCAAACGACTCGTGCGCTTGCGAGTAAATTAAAACTCACAACAAGTTTTTGGCGCCGTTGCCGGGGAGTTGTTTGGTTTGTGAAATTTTTTTTTGTCTGAATTGATTTTATTCTTCTACTAGTTAGTTATCAATTTTTTTATAAAAAAAAAAAAATTAATTTAATTTAAAAAAAATATATGTGGATGAATCCAGCGCCGGTTTCACAGTCTTTAGAGGACATCATTAAGGAGTACATGAAAATGATCAGCCCGTCCCTCAATGCTGCCAACACATTCAATGTTGATAGCTGTTCCATCTGTACTAGTCCCATGCATCTAGCACATAATTGTCCATCAATGTCGGCTTGTGCCGAGTACCCCCTGGAACAAATGAATGCTTTCAATGACTGTTGTTGGGAATCAAATAGATCTTACTCCGAAACATACAATCCAGGGTGGTGGAACCACTCTAATTTTTCATGGGAGCAGAACCAACTGATGAATCAGGGAGGAGCCCCTTATCATGCTCACAATCAATACCCTCCTGAATTTCCTCCACCAATACCAAGTTATGCCTATCCAGCACCATCACCCACTTACCAAGCTCCCATTCAAGCGCCAGTGTCAGTTTCGCAGTCATTGGAGGACGCTCTAAATGATTTCATGAAAACGACTAGCCAATCTATGAGTGAAGTGATGAGTGCAACCATAGAAAACACCCAAGTGATTGCCGAGCTAGAGAGTCAAATTGATCAAATCGCAAGTTACATGGGTGAAGGAGAGGAAAGAAAGTTCCCCAGTCAACCTGATCCTAACCCAAAGGAACCGTTTGCGGTGGGAAATTTATCAACTCCTATACAAGGGCAAGAAAGTGGCAAAAAAGAAAAGAGAGATGCTGAGCCATCTACAACCACACCTATCATTAAGGATCTCCCTAGGTCGTTTTTACCTAAAGCGCCTTACCCTGAGAGATTACAAGCGCCCAAGAAAGGAGAGGAGTTTGAGGATCCCCTATAGGCATGCTTTGCTCACTTTGGAGAGGACTTGGGCTTAGATAAGTTACTCGAGGAAGTGAATTCCATTTTGGAGTCTGATCCTCAGAAGAGCAGTGAGACGGAGGAGACTATGGATGAATCATGTATTGAGGACCCCCTAGAGGCATGCTTTGCTCAATTTGAAGAGGATTTGGGCTTAGATAAGTTGTTTGAGCAAGCAAATGCTACTTTGGAGTCTGCTCCTCTAAAGATCAGTGAGACGAAGGAAACCACAACACCTGAACCCCCCAAGAAGGAACTTAAGCCTTTATCGGACAATCTTAAGTATAAGTTCCTAGGTCCAACAGATTCTTTGCTTATAATTATAGCTTTAGATTTGGGTGATGCTCCAGAGGAGAAATTATTGGATGTCTTAAGAGAGCATAAGGAAGCTATAGGCTGGACTATTGAGGATGTCAAGGGAATCAACCCCTCGTTGGTAATACACACGATACAATTGGAGGAGAATGCCAAGCCATCGAGGGAGCCACAAAGAAGGCTCAACCCTGCTATGCAAGAGGTTGTGAGGACAGAAGATATTAAGCTGTTAGAGCCAGGGATCATTTATCCCATCTCTGATCGCAAGTGGGTGAGCCTGATTCCAGTCGTGCCCAAACGTGCTAAATTGACGGTAGTAAATAAAGACGACGAGTTGGTCCCAACTCGAGTGCAGTCAAGATGGAGAAAGTGTCTAGACTACCGTAAATTGAATGCTGCCACTAGGCCTGATCATTTTCCATTTCCATTTATTGATCAGATGGTGGAGTGCTTAGTTGGGCCTGTTTACTAATGTTGGGTCTGGCTGAAGACGTTAAACTTAGCGCTCATGGGAGGCACCCCACAGCTTATCTTTTCTTTTATTTATTTATTATTTCACATTTTTATGATTAATGTTTGTTTCCAGTATTTTTTGTTTTCCAGTTTTTATTTTTCAGGGACAAAGCATACTTCAGTTCAAGTTTGGGGGTATGCTATGAGCCATACCAGTCCAGATAGTTCTCCATATCTCAGGTCAGCTCTTTCCATATTAGTCACACATTGGGGTCAATGTGTAATTTAAGTTTGGGGGTATGGGAGACACATCACACACTTTGTCCTAATTTGTTGCCTTTTCGTCATAGAGATAAATGCATGCTCATGTTATCGTGAAATTTTAGTTGATCTAAACATTTTCTGTGATGTGATGTCATTGGTGAGCTTAACATTTTGAACACATGATCTGGTGATAAATTTTTAAAATTTAGTTACTTACTTTAGGCATTTTGAGAATTCACATGTTTGATCTAATCTAACACGAGCACATTAGCACAAATTATGTGAGGTATGACACGTGTTTTTAATGTGTATTTTTCCTTATCTTAACTGAAACTGGATGATTTGTTGGATGAACTCTTGGGCATAGAAAAGCATAATAAAAAAAAAAAAATTCATTATCAATAAACTTTTCGCTGAGTAACTGGACCTCTTGCCTCAGGAAGCAGTGAGTGTTCACGTCAAAAGGTGGAATTTTGCTTGGTAGTATTAAGGTCGGTTTATTTTCGTAGCCTTTTTGACTCGAGTTAGTAAGTCCTTAGGGGTGTCTGTACACCTAATGTCCTAAAACCATCTGGTTTGGGAGTCATTGACTCAACACTCGCTACATGGGTCAATTAGAAAGCTTAAGGGAACTAAACATAGCCGTGCCTTATTTAAAAAAATAAATAATACTATGCCTTTTTCGTTCGTTTTGATGGGAAATTTGGTGAATCTTGAGACATGGAGACCTTACACATTAGAGTTACTTGGAAGCCTCATTTTTATATGCTAATTCACCTTACACTGATTCAAACTTGTGATGCCTTATCCTGCCTTTTGTAAGTAATTAGATTTTAATATTTCTATTCATTGCGAAGATGGGTTTACCTTTTTAAGCTTGCTTATGAATGAATATCATGGTGATGTGTGCTCCTTAAATTTTTGGATACCATGAGTGATGACTTTATCTTTATGTTCTTTGTTTTTCATTAAGTCTTTTATTTTGTTTTGCTAAGGGACTAGCAAAATATAAGTTTGGGGGTATTTGATGAGTCTTAAATATTGCATATTTTAGACCCTTAACTTATATTTGTTATGCTCTTAGTTAGTAGTATTTCACTTTATTTTACGTATTTCTTATGTTTTGTGTATTTTTACAGGTTTGTGGAGAAAATAAAGCATTTCAGGAGATGTGAAGCTTCTGGAGACATTGCAATCGATCGCACGAGATATGCGATCAAGCGTACCTGCCTACGAACAAGCGCATGGTCAACATCCCACATTGAAATATTTGAAGTTCAGTGCATCTGCGATCGATCGTAGCAGACATGCGATCGAATGCACATGAGATCGTGCGCACAAGACATGCGATCGATCGTACCTGCGATCGATCGCACCACACTGCGATCGAGCGCACATGGTCAATATCCCACATCGAATCTGCAACCCATATTGCTACGGGTCTTCCCCTATATAAACACCATTTGGCTTCATCATTCAGTGTACAATTCCTGAGCCATTTTGGTATTTACCGGTGGACGTCCGCCAACATTCTGGTGGATCTCGAAGGCTTTGTCACCACGAGGGGAAGCGCCGCCCGTCAGCGAGTGGAATTTCTCCCATGTAAAGTTTTTTTATTTATTTCTTTATATTCAGTTGTTTTAGTTTAAATGTTTAGCACTTTTTATTATAGTTTTATAGTTATGAGTGGCTAGACTCTTCAGCTAAGGTTGAAGATGAAGCCCCGCCGTTGTTTGGCGTAGTAGTTCAGATTTGCTTGTACAAATCTGATAATTTTTAGTATAAATGTTCTGTCAATTATTTGAGTTAATCTTATAATTGATTGAGTTTAAATTGTCTGTTGGATATTCCTTGTATTTCATCTGATGGATACATTGAATGCTTTTCGATTAAATTGGATTTCCTTTGTGATTTGTTAAGAGCGGATACATTGGACGCTTTTGGTTTAATTGGGATATTCTTTGTTTTTTGTCTTATAGTTGGATTCATGGAATCTTTTGATAGGCTATATTTTTAGAACATATATGCTTAACTTTGGTAGGGTGGATTCGGAAACCTTAGTGTTTTAATTATTAGTTTTTAAATCAACTTAGCTTAGTTTATATTTCTTTTGCAATATCATTCACAATTCGGAACTAGGTTAAAATAAAGTTAATTTAGATTAAAAATATATTTTCACAACACAATTCCCTGTGGATTCGACCTCGCACTTGCACAACGCTATATTGCAAACGACTCGTGCACTTGCGAGTAAATTAAAACTCACAACAAGTTGCACTAATAAAAGGAAGTTTCAGGAGCATGAAACAGTGGCTTTAACCGAAGAGGTGAGTGCGGTATTGTTAAGGAAACTACCACCCAAGCTAAAAGATCCGGGTAGTTTCACCATTCCTTGCAGGATAGGTAATCAGATTTTTTAGCATGCATTATTGGATCTAGGGGCTGGTATCAACTTGCTGCCATACACTATATTCAAGACACTAGGTTTGGGAGAGCTTCAACCAACCTCCATCACCTTGCAACTGGCAGACAGAAGCATCAAAAGACCAAGAGGTATTCTTGAGGATATCTTGGTAAAGGTAGTTCCATTTATTTTACCTGCTGATTTTATTGTATTAGATATGAAAGAATCTTCTATGTCATTACCCCTGCCCATCATCTTAGGAAGACCCTTTATGAGAACTATTGATACAAAAATTTGCGTGAAAAAGGGTATTGTAAGTATGAAGGTAAATGGTGAGAAGGTTGAATTTAAAATATTTGATACATTAAAATTACCCCAAGATAATATGGAACATTCTAATGAATGTATGATGCAAGGTGTTGTTGAGCAAGCTTTTCAGGTCCATCTCATTGCTTCATTGGAAGCCACCCTCACCCATGGGTTAACAAGATCAGATGTTGAGCCTGCATATGAAGATGTTACTGATGACATCTTTGAGGCTACGCACCGCCTAGAGGCCTCTCCAAATCATCTAAGCACCAAATTTGGCATTAAAGCAGTTGCTGATGCATTCAACTTATGCTTTTCTGGGAGAGAATAAGAGCATCTGGCTAAAGACGTTAAATTTAGTGCTCATGGGAGGCACCCCACAGCTTATCCTTTTATTTTTATTGTTTTTCATATTTATTGTTATTTATTTACTTTTAGTACTTCTTGTTTTCCCGTATTACATTAGTTTTTCTTTTTTAGGGACAATGTGTGCATCTGTTCAAGTTTGGGGGTGTGCTAAGAGCCATACCGGCCTAATTAGTTCTCTATCTCCCAGGTTAGATCTTTCCATGTCACACGCACATTGGGGACAGTGTGTATATTAAGTTTGGGGTAGTGGGAGACACTGACACATGCACATACTTGAAATGCATGCACACACTATGTCCCAGTTTTTTTTTAGAAAAGATAAATAAATGTTCATTTTGTGTTAAAAAAATTTTGGTTGATTTAAAATATGATAAAACTTCATTAGTAAGCTTAAAATCTAGAACACATAGTCTTGTAATAAGAATTTTAAAAGTTAGTTACCTACCTCAAGGCACTTAAGAATTTACGAGTTTGATCCAGATTTGACACGAGCACATACGCATTTGTGTGGGGTATGACAAGTAATTTTGATGTATATGTTTCCATGACCTAACTATAATCGGATAACTTTTTAGATAAACACTTTGGCATAAAAAAATAAATAAAGAAAAATGTCCATCATGCAAAAAGAAAAAAAAATAAAAAATAAAATGCTCCTAACAAATCATTAAATAATATTTCCACTGAATAACTGGACGTCTTGCATCAGTAAGCAGTGAGTGTTCACGTTAAAAGGTAGGAATTAAGCATTTAATGATTATAAAAATTTATACTAAGTAACTGGACTTTTTGCCTCAGTAAGCAGTGAGTGTTCACGTCAAAAGGTGAAAATTTCACTTAGTAGAATTAAGACCTGTTAGTTCCGTAGCCTTTTTTACTCGAGTAAGTAAGTCCTTAGGGGTGTCTTACACCTAATGCCCTAAAACCATCCGGTTTGGGAGTCATTGGCTAAACACTCGTTACAAGAATCAATTAGAAAGCTTAATGGAACTCAACATGGAAAAAATCTCATGATGAAAGAAAAAGAAAAAGAAGTAAGAACTATGCCATTTTTGTTCTATCTGATAAGGAATTCGATGAAAGTTTGGACACCGAAACAATATACATTTTGGAAGCTCCATCTTCTATGTGCTAATTCACCACACACCAAATCAAACTTGCGATCCCTTAGCCAACCTTAGGTAAGTAACATAAACTTTTAAAATCCTTATTCATTGCAAAAATGTGTTTTTATTAGGTGTGGGGTATGACATATAATTTTTATATATATGTTTCCATGACCTAACTGTAATCGGATAACTTTTTAGATGAACACTTTGGCATAGAAAAATAAAGAAAAATATCCATCACGCAAAAAGAAAAAAAGAAAATGCTCCTAACAATCATTAAATAAAGTTTCCACTGAGTAACTGGACTTTTTGCCTCAGTAAGCAGTGAGTGTTCATGTCAAAAGGTGGGAATTAAGCATTTAATGATCATAAGAATTTCCTATGAGTAACTGGACCTCTTGCCTCAGTAAGCAATGAGTGTTCACGTCAAAAGGTGGGAATTTCACTTAGCAAGCATTAAGACTTGGTAGTTCCATAGCCTTTTTGACTTGAGTTAGTAAGTCCTTAGGGGTGTCCTTACACCTAATGCCCTAAAACCGTCTGGTTTGGGAGTCATTGGCTAACACTCGTTACAAGGGTCAATTAGAAAGCTTAATGGAACTCAACATGGCAAAAATCTCATGATGAAAGAAAAAAGAAAAGAAGTAAACACTATGCCATTTTTGTTCTATTTAATAAGGAATTCGATGAAGACACCGAAACATTATACATTAAAATTATTTGGAAGCTCCATCTTCTATGTGCTAATTCACCACACACCAAATCAAACTTGCGATGCCTTAAACCAAACTTAGGTAAATAACATGAACTTTTAAAATCCTTATTCATTGCAAAAATATGTTTTATTATAAGCTTACTCATGAACAGTCATCATGGTTTTATGTGCAACCCAAATTTTTGGATATCATAAAGAATGAATTTACCTTTAATTTTGTTTTGATATAGTCTTTCGTTTTGTATTACTAAGGGACTAGCACTATATAAGTTTGGGGGTGTGATAAGTGCTTAAATAGTCATATTTAAGCCCCTTAACTTACGCTTATTAGGCTCTTTGCTTATCTATTTTAGTAGATTCTACTTCATTTTCGTGTTTTATGTGTTTTTCATAGGACTTTGACAAAAAGATGACATTTTGGAGCTTTAAGGAATAAAAAGTGAAGATTTGCAAAACCAGTAAGGTGCGCTCGAGCGCACCTCCCTTGTGATCGAGCACACAGGTATACAAGCAAACACTTAGAAGGCTCCAGCGCACACATGCGCTCGAGCGTAGACCCATGCGATCGAGCGCAGACGCACCAGAGGTGGCAGAGCCAAAATTAGAAAGAAGTCTTCGGACCTTAAATTGGAAATTAGGGTTTCGGGGCACCCTTAGAGCCCTATATATAGTCTTGTAAACCATAGAAAACATACTTTTAATTCAAGCTTGAAGTTGTAAGCTTTGGAGAGGAATTGAAAATTTGTCTCCTTGGCATTCTTCGGGTTTTATTTTTCTATTCTAGTTTAGTTATGGTTATGATGTTTAGTTTACTTAACATGTGTAACTAACTTCCTAATAGGGCTCGATTGAAGCCCTAATTATGCTTTCCTATATATATAATAATTGATTGCCTTTGCAAATAGCCATGTTAGAATGCTTTAATTGATTAATGCATGTGTTTATTTAAATTCCTCATATGTGTGTGTCTGATCAACGTATGCATGTGGTATGGATCAGTTAGTTAGATCAATTTGGATGACCGAGTCCTGGGTCTAACAATAGTAACAAAAGATATCCACGCTGGATTCTTGGGTTAATCAACATGGGAAACCGGGAGCGGACCAAGCCCTAGGTCTCATGTGGTTGTCGATTTCCACAGACCTGATGCTCTCTCAAGGAACAACTCAGTATACACCATGCTGAATCCCTTAAGAGAGAAAAGAGTTAGAGTATACACCATACCTAACTCATTGCTTAGAGAGATCAATAGCCTACGGAGTGGACCAAGCCCTTAAGTTGGCACCCATTAGGTATTCATGATAGGGCTATAGCATTGGCACTTTACTTATTAGGAAAGTATGATCAGTGGTGGATATCAAACCCTATGTTCTTATTATTATTGATTCACACTCAACATTTTATTCTATCTTTTTATATTGAGAAACTAGTTCTAAATCGAAATTCACCAATCCCTATGGAGATGATCTCGCACTTGCACACTTTACTACTATTGACCTTGTGCACTTGCAAGTAAAACTATACGATTATTTGCTTATTTATTTAGGTAGATATACACACAACACCACTCCCTAAAATCATCTCTCTTTCATCTATTCTTATTTTCTACCTGATATCAAACCCTATGTTCTTATTATTATTGATTCACACTTAACATTTTATTCTATCTTTTTATATTGAGAAACTAGTTCTAAATCGAAATTCACCAATTCTTATGGAGATAATCTCACACTTGCACACTTTACTACTATTGACCTTATGCACTTGTAAGTAAAACTGTATGATTATTTGCTTATTTATTTAGGTAGATAAACGCACAACACCACTCCCTAAAATCATCTCTCTTTCATGTATTCCTATTTTCTACCTTTGATTTTTTCTCAAAATGGGAAAGGACATTGTCAATACCAGACCAAAAAGCAAGAGATCCATTAAGGGTGCATCCAAGGACAAGGAAAAAGAAATCATTTGAGAATCAAGCAAGGAGGCTAGAAATGACTTGGACACTAAAAATTTTTGGAACCTCAAAGTCAAAAGAGGTATGATTATTTCATTCATGTCAAAAAGGTTATTAAGGGTAGCTATATCAGTTTTAGTGCTATTAGATTTTCAAATCCAGATGTTGAACCTCTTTTTAAGAATCTTGGGTGGTTTCCAAAGGTTTCAATTAGAGAAAGTGTGTAAACCAAGCTTATTCATCAGTATTATATAGATTTAGTGCAAGTTTCTATTGAGTCCTTGAGTTTTAGGAAAATGGTAATGGGTAGAAAATTAAAGTTTATGTGGATGTTTAGAGAGTTATTTTAAAGATTCCTAATGAGGTACTTGGTTGGACATATGCTCTCGGGTGACTTAAAAATTTTGATAGGCAAGAGGCCTATAGATTGATCCAGGATGATTATGTTAGGAACTGTTTGTAGAAAGAAAGAGAATGAGTCACTGTTTCGAGTAAGTTATCAACTCCTAGAAATTCTTGCTGGAATTTCTTTGAAAATTCTTCTCTATCTCTCTTTGATGATCTTACAAGTATTTATACTGAGTTACAAAGCCAAAATAGTAAGCTAGTGCAACAAACAACTATTTTAATAGCACTTAACAAACTAACTAACTTGGTAAGAGCTTGTTACTGATTCCTAGCTACCTTACTCTTGGCTTCTATGATCTATCTTGATGATGAACTTCCTTCCTAACAAATATTGTCTCCATTTCATTACTGCCTGTGTGATGGCATAAAGCTCCCTGACATATGTTGAGGTAGAGCTCATCTTTTGCCCAATTTTCTTTTCGAAAAGGCCAGTGGATGTTTTTCCTGTGTTAGAACAACTCTAATACCCTTATTAGAGGCATTTATTTTCACTTCAAAGGTCTTGGTGAAGTCTGTTAAGGTAGGACAGACACATATGTCATGGCAGTCTTCAATGTTTGAAAAGAGTGTTGTGAAACCTCAGTTAAGTGGAAGGCTTCCTTCTTCAATAGGTTATTTAAAGGTGTAACTACCATGATATAGTGTTTAACAAATTTTTTATAGTGACTAGTTAACCCCAAGAAACCTCTTAGGTGTTTAAGAGTTGTAAGAACTAGTCACTCTAGTATAGCCTGAATCTTCTTTTGATCTAGCTGAACACATTAGAAAGAAACCATGTACCAAATGTATTGCATGGTTTTCTTATAGAACTCACACTTTCTTCTCTCTGCATAGAGTTTATGGTCAACTAGACATTACAACACTTGTTTGAGGTAAAACTTGTGATCTTCCAATGAAGGACCGTATACTATGATTTCATCAATGATGACCGTGACATATTATTTCAAGAATGGTTTGAAAATGAGATTCATTGTGGCTTGAAATGTACAGGGGGCATTCGTAAGCCCAAATGGCATGACAAGGAATTCATAGTGTCTCTAGTGTAATCTAAATGCAGTTTTTGGAATGTCTTCCTCGTGAACTCTTATTTAATGGTAACTAGATCTTAAATCCAGTTTAGAGAACATCGTAGCTGTATGTAGCTCATATAGTAATTCATCAATTATAGGTACGAGAAACCTATCACTGATACTGACTGCATTCAGAGCCCTATAGTCAATACAAAATCTCTATGTGCCATCTTTCTTCTTTACTAACAATACTGGTGATGAGAAAAGACTTTGGCTCTCTTATAATTCCAGTCAGCAGCATTTCTTGCAGCAATCTTTTAATTGCACTCTTTTGAAAAATATGGATACCTATAAGGTTTAACATCTACATGATTTTCCCTAGGAAGCAAGTGTATGTTATGATTTAGTGGTTTGGAGGGAGGTAATTGGGTAGGTTCCTGGAAAACTACTTGGAAGTCTTGTAATATCTCTGAAACTTATTTGTCTTTGACTTCCATGTTTGCCTTTTTTTTTTCCTGATCTTCAATATTTGAGTGGTAATAAGTGATAATGCTTTCATAAGTTGCTAACTTCTTTAGCTCATTGTGCAATAATGGGGCAGGGTGTAAGTAAGATTCACTTTGAAGATGAACTTGCTACCCATTCCATGAGAAATCCATAGTCAGATCCTTATAGTTAGTTAACACTAGTCCCAGCCTATTCAACCATTTTATTCCTAGGATAATAATGTCTACCTCTTGATGCAAAGAACAACTAAGTCTATGACAAATTAGTGTTGTTGTAATGTGATGGGCACTAAATAACAAATCCTGTCATAGTAGAGAAAATCTCCATTTCTCACATAGATTTTGAAGAACTTAAAAGGTGATATAATGAGGCCTAGTATATTAACAACATCTTTTTATATGAAATTTTGGGTACTCCCACTATCAACCAGAACTTGAAATGTAAAATTACTATAAGATTCGTTGATCCTAAGAGTTTTAGAACTCATTTGACTAGCTAGAGCATTCATGCTTATTTTAGATAATAAGGTAGGGTCTTATTATTCTAGGCGGTGATCAGAAGGTAGTTCTTGGTGCAAAACAGTTCCTAAGTCCTCTTCTTGGTCTCCTATAAGGATCGAGAATTTGTTTTAGCATTTATGGCCGTGGGGATACTTTTCATCATAATTATAACAAAGGCCTTTCTCTTTTCTAGCATTGAATTCAGTTGGGCTAATTTTTCTAATGGTAACGGGTTGTGTATAAGTGTTTTGTACAAGTTTTACAATATTAGGCTTAACAACATTTGATTGTAAAGGAAAATGTTTAGGTGTTAAGAAAAAGAGGTTCCTGAAGTTACCATGGGAGTTGTTGGAAGTTGGAGTGCAAGACCATTGTGGCTTGAATGCATTTCTGATCTCAGCATACTTACCTTCTTGTAATCTTGTAACAATCTGGGGATGTTCCATTATTGCTAGGATCTGTAAATTCAGCTACCAGTTCATATGCAACCTGGAAGTACTTTCAACTCAGTTGCAGGATTAACAACCATGGCTTTTCAAATAGTGGATGGTTGAATCAACAACAGTTCTCTCTTCAAATCAGATTTAAGACCCAATATGAATATACTAAGTAGAAAGGACTCAGATAAACCCTGAACCCTGGTGGCAAGTGATTCAAATTGAGTTTTGTACTCAACAATAGATGTAGTTTGTTGAAGCTTTGCCAATGCATCACTAGAAGGTCCAAACCTTAACCTCAATTCCTTAAGAAAATAAGACCAATAATGAATTAACCTTCCTTTTTACATCAATTGCTACCAAGCTAAATTTTTCCATTCCATGTGAAAAGATGATATGGTAATTCTTTGCTCAAAAGGAGTAGGATGATACTCAAAGAACTGCTCAACTTTAAACTTTTATCCTTATACATCCGATCCAACAAATCTGGGAAACTCCAATCTGAATTGCCGAAATGGAAAAAAAGAATGTATATTCTCTTGTAACAGATTTTGTTGTTCCTCTTCTTGTGTCCTATGATTTGTTGTTTGGTGCTGGTTCTGGAATTGGTTTGTTTGCTGAAGATTGTCTAGCTTGTGCTCTATTGACACCATAAATGTCTTTAGATTCTGATTAATGTCAGCTATTTTCTATTTTGTGGTCTTCTTTAGCTCAGAAAGATCTTGATACTGAGCTGTATGAAATTCTTGTAAAGTCTTGAAGTTGTCCTCAAATTTATGTTGCAGGTTCTTGACATGTTCATCTATTTTGTTAATGCGTGTACCTTCTGCCATTGTTGGTGTTTTGATGTTAAAAGGAATAGGAACTGATATGCATTAAGAATATCAATAAGAGATTGGGATTTAAGAAAGGGAAGTGCAATGAAAGTATTGATATTTTGAACTATTTTGCAGAAAGAAAGAGAATGAGTCACTGTTTCGAGTAAGTGATCAAATCCTAGAAATTTTGACTGGAATTTCTTTGAAAATTCTTCTCTATCTCTCTTTGATGATCTTACAAGTATTTATACTGAGTTACAAGGCTAAAATGGTAAGCTAGTGCAACTAACAACTATCTTAACAGAACTTAAGAAACTAACTAACTTTATAGCAGCTCGTAACTGATTCCCAATTGCTTTACTCTTTTGGAATCCTCTTCTATCCTTAGTACCAATCTGGTTTCCTTCTTATTCTAGTGTTGCTCCTAAGGCCTGGATTAATGTGCACCTTTTCCTCCCTTATTTGGTCAGTGTGCACCATTTCTTCCCTTGCTTGATCAGTGTGCACCCATTATTCCATTAGTTGATTAGTGTACACCTTTTCTTCCCTTACTTAATCAGTGTGCACCTTTTCTTTCTTTGCTTGTTTTTTTCCTGTCTCTTGTCTCCAGCTAGTGCCTTCCTATTGTGTTGCATTAGATTCCTCGTATGTGTTTTATAATAAGATATTCAACAACTATTCTGCCTTGCCTATTGAGTCTAGAGCGATGCATCTGATCAATAGTTATTATATTAATCCAAGGACGGGTAGCCATACTTATATTTCTAAGTTGGATGTGGTCCTTTTGTGGTGTTTGTTGACCAATACCAAATATAATTTGCATCCTCTGATTTTTAGTAAGATGATAGAAGTCGCCTAAACAACTAATGGTGGTTTACCTTTTGGTATGCTTCTCACTCAGATTTTAGCTTACTTTTTCTTATTTTTTGAGTCAGAATCTCAAGATTTGGATCCATCTGATACTTTTGATCATCGTACCCTAAAGAGGATGAAGTTTGTGGTTCATAGGGATAGAATTTAATTGAAACCTGGTGCTGGTAGTCATGTAATTAAGGAAGAAAAAGATGAAGAGGCTGGTGATGAGGAGGCTAGTGGTCAAGAGAGTGGCGTAGTTGGATTAGATGCAAATGCTGAACTCTATTAGGCTTTGGCAAACCTTAAGTTTTTTGTCAATGTGTTGAGGTCTGAGATTGGTTAGGGTTTTCAAGCTATGAGAACCAATTTTGATTCTTTACAAAATAGCATTGAAGCTTCGGTTAATACTCTTCGTGATGATTTGGATGTTTTTAAGACTCGTAGCGATGGATCTTTTGATGATATTTGAAAGCTCTTAACTTAAAATTTTGGTTAGGATTCTTAAATCTCATAGGATTCCTATCTATTTGCTCTATCTTTTTAAGTTCGGTCAACTCTCAAACTCTTCTATGGACATCTTTTTATTTTTATACTTTTTTAGCTACTATTTTGGCTTAGGGGAGGCTTTTATGACTCATATTTGACTCTTATAAATGCTTTATGAATGCATTTTTCTTTTCTATATGGTTTATTGTGGATGTTTTGTGTGTGTGTGTATTCTTCATTTGTAGGAGTTTATATGGAATAACTAGGGAACTCTACCCATTTTTATGTATATTCTCATACTTAGCCTCTCTTCTGTTACATATGGATACTCACTTTTAGGGGAAGCTTAATTTTTTTGTTCTTTTATGATGATGTCAAATGGGGGGGGGGGGGGAGAAAGAAGTCACTTTAGGATATTTAATCATGATAAAATATCTTGACAGGGGTAAAAAAATCAAAAGTAACTTTCTGTGCATTTTGGTTAATTTGTTTACTCTTTGAACATTTTATTGTTTGGTTGGAGTGTTCTTCAAAATGTAGGGGTTTTAATAAAAATACAAATGAGATTGTCAAAATTTCTTAAAAAATCAAACACTTAATGAGATTGTCTTTATAGCTAACTTTTTAAGAAATGGTTTTGTCATCATCAAAAAATGGGAGATTGTTGACCCCATATTAATGTCGAAGCTATGTTAAAGTGTTTTGACTATCTTTTTTCTAAGCTTTCTATTATTTAAAGTGCTTTTATTGACTTTTAAAGGTGTACACGCACTCTTGAATTGTGCATGTATGCTTTTTTCCTTGCACACTTCAAGTTTCAACCTTTTAAGGCAATTTCGAATATGAAGATGTTCAAGCTTACAAGTTTTGAGGTAGTTAAATATTATGAAATCTCCCTCACAATTACTTAGCTTTTAAATGACTCAATTTGTTTTCAAAATATCTTGTTTAAAACTCAAATATTGTTTTCCAAAAAATTGGTGCAAAAAGTTTAATTAAAATTTGTTTTTTGGGTAACTACAGTCAACTGTGTAGGTACCACAAATCTGACTCGAACTTTCTCCAAATTTTCGAAATGTAAGTGACAGTGGACTGTAAGGTCTTACCAATCGATTGTGTGAGAAATAAAAAAGTTTCCACAATCGACTGGATGTTCTCATAGTAGACTGTGCCTTGGTCCTGAAGGTTCATTATTCGAATTTTAAATAGCGCAGTCGACTGGGACTAAACCATAGTTGTATTGTTGTGCATAACGACTAGTTTTTAAAAAAATTGAGGCGTAAAACATAGCATTAAATACCCCAAATGGCCATTTAATGTCTCTAATGGCTAATTGGAGTTGAGGTTATAAATACTCATCATAAATGAACATTTAATTCCATCTAGAACACTTAATTTCTTTAAGTTCTTATTTATTATTCTTCAAAGCCTTCAAAATCTGATCTATAAGCCATTCTTAAGCTTTGTTCTTGTGAGATAGAATAATCTTTGAGTTGTAAGAATTAATTGCATTCTTTCTTGTGTACTAAAAACTTCTTACTTAATTCTATCTTGTAAGAGTTGGTGTAATTCTTGTGAGTGTTTAGGTGTTAAATACTTTAAGTGCGAATCTCTTGCGTGAGAAAATCTTGTAAAGGTTTGAGCAACATATTAGAAGTTTCTTGTTTGTTTTAGTGAAACCTTTAAGGAGAAGCCTTGAAAAGAAGTGTATGTATGGTCAAGTGTAATTCCGATATTGTCGAACCACTATAAATCGAGTTTGAATGCTCTTCTCCCTTTCTTTTTTCTTAATTTCTAGCAAACTTATATTTATTGCTTCTACTTGTTCTTGATTAATTGCTTAATCTTATAATTATATTTGTTTTTGTTGAAAAAGTTTTTCAACCTAATTCACCTCTCTCTTGGGTTTCCTTAGTTAACATATACATATTTTAAGAAAACAATTTACTAAATGTAGACTCAAGACCAAAGCTAAGGATGTCATTCATGGACCCACCTAAGGATGTCAATCCGCAAGCTCTCTATTAGAGCTTACTCCATCCCTGTTAACCACTTGGGGAAAAAATTAAGAAAATAGGGGGTGAGCTAAAAAGCTTAATGATGTTCACTTAGTAAAAGTACTCGATTTTTTCTGCTTTATTTACCAAGCCTTATTATATATACAATTTTACAATTTTTATACATCTCTATAAGGTTACACTTACTTAACTTATGTTTCACAATCCAATCCTAAACATTCCACATCACAACAATCTCAAAACACACGCTCTATTACATCAAGAAATGGTCATGACACGCAATGCACGCACACTGTTGGAAATCACCTTGACAAGATGCCCAGGTGGTGATCTTCCAAACACCCAAGTCTTGAATGACTTGTAGAAAGAAAAACAGCAATCGAACACAAGAACAGAAAATCAAAGAAAGAAAAGAAGACAAGCAATTGTTATCGAGGTTCGAAAATGTGCCTACGTCCCCGTGAGTTCCTCCGAACTCTCTGAACTATCTCAATGGTTCTTACAAAGTTATAGCAATCCTCTTCAAGAATCCAAGTTCTTGAAGAAACAAGAAGAGAACTAGAAAGTGATAGTCCTATTACAAAGTTTTCTATCAATTCTATACTATCCTCTCTTCTTTAAAACCAGCCTAACAAAGAGTACCTCTTGTGTTTGTCACTCTACACAATTCTCTCTAAGTGTTTACAATGATCTCACAATGTCACAAATCTCTCTTGTATGTGTGTTGTATATCTCTTTTTGAAATGAGGCCTTGAGAACCCCTTTTATAGCCTCTCAATTCTTAAACTTTCTTGTGAATCAATCCTCACCCTTTGATCTTGATCATTTCTCAATCTTGGCCCATTATTACTTTCCTAAGTGGTGCTGTGCGTTTTGGACTTGCGCACACACTTTTGGAGAGCCTTGAAGCTTGCTGCCTATGTGTGCAGCAGTGTGCCTGGGTGGTGCAGCGCTGGGCATGGGCGGTGCAGCACTGGGGCTGTCCCTGATGGCGTGCATGCTATGAGGCACGGCGCTGGGCATGCGCGGCGGGCCTAGACCTGATGCTGCTGCCTTCTGCTGCAGTGCACACACTTCCTGCTTGTGTGCAGAAGTTTGCACAGTAGTGTGCATAACCTTCCCATGCTCAAACCTTAAGCACACACGTGTGCAGCCATTAGACTTGCTGAACTTTGATACTCCACATTTATTTTGGAGTTTAACCAAAATTAGACCATGTTTGGACATGTTTGAACTTACACAAATAACAACAATCTCTACCTTTGTCTAAGTGTTCAAAAAACCTAAACCATTGTGCAGAAAGCTTCGGGATCCAAAATCATCTGGAGTTACCAATTAACCAACTCTAATCCTAATTAATTCAAGGCAATGATTGAACTTACTTAGAGGTAAAAATTTAGTACCCAAGTCCGCAGGATTTTCTTCCGTGGCAACCTTGTCCACATGGATGCATCCTTTCGTAACATTTTCCCGAATGAAATGATACCGAACATCCATGTGCTTTGTCCTCTCATGGAACACTGGATTTTTACACAAGTGCAAGGCACTTTGACTATTCGAAAATGCCACAACCTGCTCATCCAGTACCTTCAACTCTTCAAGCAACCCTTTGCACCATATAACTTCCTTAATGGCCTCCGTAGCAGCTATGTACTCAGCCTCGGTTGTTGAGAGTGCTACCACTGGCTGCAACTAAGCCTTCCAACTTACACAACATCCATTTAAGTTGAAGAAGTAGGAGGTAATCGATCTCTTTTTATCTCGGTCTACTCCATAGTCTGAATCTGCAAACCCTTCAAGGCAGATTGCATTACCCCTCTTCTCATACACCAGCCCTACTTCTGGGCTTCCCTTCAAATATCTCAGCAACCACTTCATCCCAAGCCAATGCTCCTTTCTAGGATTACTCATAAACCTGCTGAGAACACTCATTGCATGAGCAATGTCTGGTCTAGTGCTCACCATGGTGTACATAACAGAACCAGCAGCACTAGAGTAAAGGACTTTCTCCATTTCCTTCTTCTCCGCCTTCGATCTTGGACATTGATCGCTGGAGAATTTGAGATGACCAGCAAGTGGAACCTTCACTGGTTTGCTATCTTCTATAGAGAATTTAGATATCATCTTCTCTATATAGGAAGTTTGAGAGATCTTCAATCTGTTTCTCTCTCTTTCTCGGATAATACACATCCTAAGGATCTTTAGTGCATGGCCAAGATCCTTCATCTCAAACTCCTCACTGAGTTGAGCCTTCAATTTATTTATCCTCTCCATGCGGCTCCCACCCAGCAACATGTCATCAATATAGATGAGGATGATCACCATCTCCTCAATCTTCTGCCCCTTATAGTACAAGCAAGAATCATAGTAGCTCCTCATGAAACCCAAGCTGATTACAAAGGAATCAAACCTCTTGTTCCATTATTGAGGTGATTGCTTCAGGCCATAGAAAGACTTCTTCAATTTGCACACTAGCTCTCCCTGCCTTCCTTCTTCATAGCCTTCAGGTTGCCTCATAAAAATGGTCTCATCGAGCTCTCCATGCAAGAATGCAGTCTTCACATCCATTTGCTCGATTTTCCAATCAAATTGGACCACTAATGCTAACACTATCCGTATTTTCTTGTACTTCACAACCAGTGAGAAGATATGCCTTTTTTTTGTGTGAACCCCTTCGCCACCAGCCTAGCTTTATATCGGACTTCATCCCTTGGAATATTTCATTCTTTGATCTTGTAGAGCCATCTACAATCCACCACTCTCTGTTTTTCTGGTTTGGGCACCAGCTCCCAAGAGTTGTTCTTCATCAAAGAGTCAATTTCTTCCTCCATAGCCAGCTGCCACTTTGATGAATCCTTACACTCCATGGCATCCATGTAAGTTTCTGGTTCAACCATCCCTCCTTCTATCCAAAGAGCTGCTGTATCTGCAGCATTTGCAAACCCATATCTCAAGGGTGGTCTAACCACTCTCCTTCCCCGGTCTCTTGTGAGCTGGTAGTTATTTACTGCATCAACCTCTTCTTGTTCAGCCTCTTCTTGAGTTTCTTGAGCTTCTTGGCCTTCATCCAAGGGCTTTACTTGCTCCAAACCCTCTTGCCTCCTATGTTCTACCTGAACCGAGTTCTCCTTGATGCGATGCTCCATAACTTCCGGTTTGGTTTGCTCACTAGCCCCTGTAGGGTTAGTTTTCTCCAAGTAGGGAAATAATAATTCATTAAAGACAACATCCGTACTTATAATCAGTTTCATGCCCTTCTTTTCTAAGGACCACAACCTATATCCCTTAACCCCATCACCATATCCTAGAAATACACATTTTCTAGACCTAGGGCCAAGTTTTTCCTCCTTTTGATGTGCATATGCTACACACCCAAAAGTCTTAAGGTTGTTTAATTCAAGGGGTTTTCCACTCCACATCTCCATGGGAGTCTTGAGATCTATTGCTCTAGAGGGTGATCTATTCACCAAGTATGTAGCTGTTGTTATAGCTTCTCCCCAAAAATATTTTGGTAACCCGGATCCTATTAGCATGCACCTAACTTTTTCCATAAGGGTTCGATTCATTCTTTCAACAACTCCATTTTGTTGGGGTGTTTTTACAACCGTCCTATGTCTTAGAATGCCATTTAATTCACAGAATTTATCAAAATTCTTGTTGCAAAATTCTAAGCCATTATCGGTTCGTAAAGATTTAACTACCCTACTAGTTTAGGTTTCCAACAATTTCTTCCACACAACAAATTTATTCAAGGCATCAGATTTATTCCTAAGAAAATAAACCCACACTCTTCTTAAATAATCATCAATTAAAGATAGAAATTAAAAGTTACCTCCCTATATTGGTGTTCTTGCTGGTCCCCAAAGGTCCGAATGAATGTAATCAAGGATCCCCTTAGACTTGTGCACTCGGGTGTTGAAGCTGACCCGGTGTTGCTTCCCAAGAACACAGCTCTCACAGAAATCCAGTTTTTCTAATTTGTCACCACCAAGTAGACCTTCCTTGCTAAGCACTTGCAGGCCCTTTTTGCTCATGTGTCCCAAGTGAGTGTGCCAAAGGGCTTCCTTGTCCAGCTCAGCCATCAAGCTTGCTGCTTGATCATTGGTTTCTATTTCTCCGATCATCTCATAGAGTCCATCGTTTCTTGCTACCTTGATCACTACCAAATATCCCTTGGCCACCTTGATCTTTCCTCCCTCTAATTTGCATGTGTACCCCATGGAATCCAGCTGCCCCAATGAGATCAAGTTCCTCTTCAAATCTGGAAGATATCTTACATTTCGCAGCAGCTGCCATAAGTGCTACTGCCATTCCGAGCTGCTGGCCTTCCTCTTACGAACGGCCCATCACCGCTTGATGTCTCCTTCATCTTGGTTTTGAAATCATGTGCCCTTATGACATTGATTACAATCTCCTTTGTCAAACTATCTCTCCCATACTCAATTGCATTAATCAAATTGTCAAAGCAATCAGGAAGTGAATTTAACAAAATAACAGCCAATTGTTCATCCGAAAAAGAAATGCTACAGCTATTCAAATCTTAAACTAGCTTATTAAAGACATCAAGATTATCTTGCAACTCTTTACTAGGGTCTATTTTAAAAGAAAAGATTCTTTTAAGAAGATAGATTTTGTTAGGGAGAGTTTTGGTAAAAAACAACTCATATAGTTTCTTCCATATGACAGTTGGATCCTCCGAGTCACCGCACTCCCTTGTGACACTATCCGATATGTTCAAGAAAATGGTGTTGTAGGCCATCTTCTTCATCTCGGTCCGCTAGTCCTCTGTGACACTTGCTAGAAAAGCATCATCTTCTCCAATAGCCAAGTCCACTTTCTGCTGCATGAGAACCGCCTTAATCTTTCGCTTCCATAGGGCAAAGTCCCCCTTTCCATTAAACTTCTCCACACAGAAATTTGAAGCCATCTTTGCGGAAAAGATCCCAGATTTGTGCACTAACCACAACTTTTTTCTTTAACCTCAAGAACACAGATCGAAGATGGATCTTTAACACCGTTCTTGAATCAACCTTCAGGAACACGACCGGATCTTGATCTTTACACTGTTCTTGAATCACCCAAGAAGTTTGATCTTTGATTCTTGGAGTCTTGGCTCCATACCTTCTACTTCTTGTTCCGATAACCAGCTGCTGAGCTCTGATACCACTGTTGGAAATCACCTTGACAAGATGCCCAGGTGGTGATCTTCCAAACACCCAAGTCTTGAAAGACTTGTAGAAAGAAAAATAGCAATCGAGCACAAGAACAGAAAATCAAAGAAAGAAAAGAAAACAAGCAATTGTTATCGAGGTTCGGCAATGTGCCTATGTCCCCATGAGTTCCTCCGAACTCTCTGCACTATCTCAATGGTTCTTACAAAGTTACAGCAATCCTCTTCAAGAGTCCAAGTTCTTGAAGAAACAAGAAGAGAACTAGAAAGTGATAGTCCTATTACAAAGTTTTCTATCAATTCTATACTATCCTCTCTTCTTTACAACCAGCTTAACAAAGAGTCCCTCTTATGTTTGTCACTCTACACAATTCTCTCTAAGTGTTTACAATGATCTCACAATGTCACAAATCTCTTTTGTATGTGTGTTGTATATCTCTTTTTGAAATGAGGCCTTGAGAACCCCTTTTATAGCCTCTCAATTCTTAGACTTTCTTGTGAATCAATCCTCACCCTTTGATCTTGATCATTGCTCAATCTTGGCCCTTCATTACTTTCCTAAGTGGTGCTGTGCATTTTGGACTTGCGCACACACTTTTGGAGAGCCTTGAAGCTTGCTGCCTATGTGTGCAGCAGTGTGTCTGGGCGGTGCGGCGCTGGGCATGGGCGGTGCGGCACTGGGGCTGTCCCTGATGGTGTGCATGTTGTGAGGTGCGGCACTGGGCGTGCGCGGCGCGCCCAGACCTGATGCTGCTGCCTTCTGCTGCAGTGCGCACACTTCCTGCTTCTGTGCAGAAGTTTGCACAGCAGTGTGCATGACCTTCCCATGCTCAAACCTTAAACACACACGTGTGCAGCCATTAGACTTGCTGAACTTTGATACTCCACATTTAGTTTGGAGTTTAACCAACCCTAGACCATGTTTGGACATGTTTGAAACTTAGACAAATAACAACACACACAAAAACAACTTAACCCACTTCTTAACTCAACATCTCAAATCATCTCAAAAATCACAACAATCTTAATGCACTCATTCTTGTCACATCAAGAAAGCAAGCATCACATACAATGCACATGCATAAACACCAGTTCACACAATCTCAACTCAATCTATGAATTCATCTTAATCATCACAACGAGGACGTCTCTCCATGCACATGTATGTTAAGCGTCATATACACGGAACCATGGAGAATTCCACCACCCTCAGACTCGAAGGTTCTTCAATTAATAAAACAAAAAAGGTAAATTTACTAAGTTATTTTAACATCTTAAGGAATCTCCACATTCCAACACTAGTCTTTGGACCACTCACGGTCCTACCTTCCCTTGGACTCGAAGGGCTTACAATTATTATATTTGAATTTAGTCCGAAATGCGCACACATTCATCACAAAATCAAGAAGCAAGTAAACACAATTTCAACACATCAACATATATATATATATATATATATATATATATATATATATATATATATATATATATATATCTCATAATCACACCAATCAACACAATTTCAATCCCACTCATCTATCTCATTCTAGTATATTTCTAGATGTGTCACTATTCATTTTATGCATATTCAATTTTCTATTCATTTGCAAGGCTTTACATATGGGCTTCTATGATTACTAATTATTTCAAATCCTAGAGTCCTTATGAGTGCCAAATATTACATATCTTGGCCCCTTAATTTACATTTGTTAGCTTAGGAATTTGTTACTTTGAGTTGTTTTTTCGTTGTTTTACAGGTTTACAAGCACTTGGAAAAGAGTTTCGCTAAATTGTTAGAATTGCCCGTATAGATCAGTCATTTTTACGGATTAAACTGTATTGATTCAGAAAGAACTAGGAGATGAGCCATATATGCTTGGAAAAATCCGGATATCTATTTTTTGGTGGAATTTTACGACATGTAAATATGATTTTTCTAGAGAAAGTTATGGCAGTTTAAGTAGACAAAAGTCAGGCTGTGCGTGATTTCAGTGTGGCAGAAGTGATTTTTGCGGATTTAAACTGTAATGATTCAGGAAGAACTAGGAGATGAGCCATATATGCTTGGAAAATACGGATGTCTATTTTATGAGGAATTTTACGGCTCGTAAATATGATTCTTCTAGAGAAAGTTGTGGCAGGTTTAGTAGATAAAGGTCAGGCTGTGTGGGATTTCAACGTGTGCAAAAGTTTTGAAGGGCATGTGAAGGCTTAAATCCCACATCCCACATTGGTTGGAAACATATTTCTATATCTCACATCCCACATCAGATTAGAAGCACATTGCACTCATGGAGTTCTCCTATAAAAGGCCCACTCCACTTCAGCTTTGGGGATCATCAGAGAGCAGATCTGGAGGGCTTTTGGGAGCAATCCGGAGGACTTTTGGAGGGCAAGTTGGGGAATCTCCAAGGCTTTGCTACCAAGGGGGGATGCTCACTGCAAGATCAAATCTTTCCCTTGAGATTCTTGTTGTCCATTATATTTATGGGTAACTAAATTCTCAAATGGGGTTAGGAATGAACTTGCACAGTTAATGGTATTTTTGTTTATTTTTAATTTATGTATGTGAGTTTCAATTACTAAAACTCTTTTGTTTTATCATTTGCAATTCATTGGTGATGTTTTCTTTTTCGAATAATCTTAGAATTTATTCTGTTTATGGATTCAGTCATGTTGTTTCTATTGAATGGTTTAGCTCTTTGATTATGTTGGGATTAAATATTTATCTATATTGAGTTAGTTCTTTGCTGCAATATCGATTCCTGAGTATATTGTCATCATTGGATTTTCTCAATAGTGATAATAATTGATGTATTTTAAAAGTGGTAAATGATTTTTCAAAGGGTTATATTTGGTTTAATCTTGATCTATAAATCTATATCTTCCAATTGGGAATTTTGGAAATTGAGTTCCCAATTGAGTTATTCAATGAATTAAGAGTAATTAAAATACCGAGTTTGTGCAAGGGATTCCCGATACTTTACTGTTTATCAAATTTCCTTTACTTTAATTTGCATTTAAAATTAATCTATATTCTCCATTAATCATTCGACATTTATCTTTAGTTTCTTTGTTCCTTCTACTATTCTTTTAATTTGTCTCCCTGTGGAATCGACACCTCAAAGCAGTGCTACAACTACCGCATTATTCTTTGGGCGTAATCAAATTTTGATGCCGTTGCCGGGGAGACGGCAGAAGAATTGCTGGATAGTTTTTCTTTTCAGCAGTTTGTAAAGGCGGTAACTTTGTTCCTTCTTTTAGCTTGTTGCATTTTTTTTCTCTTTTTTTCCTTCTTTCTTTTTATAGTATTTTTTTTTTTATTATTATTACTTTGTGACCTTGCATGCCCAGATATAGAGACACTTTAGGTAGATTTGCTTGTAAGCCTGTGCTAGAGCCAGAACTAAACTTTTTAGATCCTTTATTTGACAATTCATCTAGTCTTGAAGAAATGAGTGAACACGGAGATCAACCTAGGATTACCTCCACCCTACACATATAGCCACTCCATCAGGCATCATGTTTCCAGCTAATACTTGCCAACTAGATTTTAAAATAAGGATGATGCAGCTACTCCCTACATTTCATGGCATGGAAAATGAAAACCTATATGTGCACATTAAGGAGTTTGAGGAAGTAGTTGCGACTTTTTATAGTCAGAATGCAATTGATGACATTGTGAGACTTATGTTCTTTCCTTTCTCTTTGAAGGATAGAGCTAATAGTTGGCTATACTCACTAAGACCATGATCTATTAGGTCATGGAATGAGATGACTAAGGTTTTCTTTAACAAATACTTTCCCCAACATAAGACCAACGCTTTAAAAAGGCAAATCTCTGCCTTTGCACAAAAGGACAATGAGACTTTGTATCAGTCTTGGGAGAGATTTAAGGAGTTGTTGAGTATGTGCCGTCACCATGGGTATGAGAACTGGCGCTTAGTGAGCTATTTTTATGAGGGACTTACATATAGAAAGTGCCAATTTGTGGAGATGATGTGTAATGGTGAGTTCTTACAGAAAGATCCCGATGAGGCCATAGAATACCTCAATGAGCTTGCTGAAAAAGCTCACACTTGGATTGGACCTAGTGCTACTGAAAGCACAAATAGGTCACTACCTGCAGGAAACCCAAATGGTGGTGGAATTTACCAACTTAGGGAAGAAGATAACCTAAAGGCTAAGGTCGAGATGCTCACTAGGGAACTAGATGTGTTAAAAACTAGGGGCTTAAAGCCAACACACGTGGCTAATCAAGCAGAGTCTTTTGGACCATGTTTTGTGTGTGGCGAGGTAGATCGTCTCGCCCAATAGTGTACCATATTTGCTGATATGAGAGGGATGTATGAGGAACAATGTAATGCTTTATGTATGTACAAGAAGCCTTTTTCACCTTTCTCTGATACCTATAATCTGGGGTGGTGCAATCACGCCAATTTTAGCTGGAAGCTTGAAAACTAGCTGCCTGCACAACCCCTTAGATCATATCCTGCACCATATCATGCACCTGCATCTTCTAGGAGTCCTTTAGAAGACACTTTGCAGGCTTTTATTGAGGCACAATGTAAGATTAACCAAAGATTTGAAGCGTTGATTACGTAGGTTGTTGAAGAAAATAAGAAGATAAAGATACAAGTGTCCAAATTGATGAGCTTCTTAAGTGTGAATGAGCAAGGTAAGTTCCCTTCTCAAGCTCAGTCCACACCCCATGGTCAACACATTGCACAAAGGAATTTAAAGAATGTGAATGCCATTATGACACGAAGTGGTAAGTCATTACACATCCCAACAACGAACAAATCAGAAGATGATGACAAGAGCCACCAGACATACATGATTGACTCACTCATGGAAAAGGTCCATCACCTTAATCCATTAGAGTCCACCCTCATCCATGGTTTCACAAGAGCAGATATTGAGCCAGAATCTGCAAATGTTACTGATAACATCATTGAAGCTGTGCACATCCTTGAAGCCTCTCCAAAGCATACAAGCACCAAATTTGGCAATGAAGCAGTTGTTGGTGCATTCAACTTATGTTTTTCTAGAAGGGAATAAGAGTGTCTGGCTGAAGACATAAAACTTAGTGCTCATGGGAGGCCCTCCACAGCTATCCTTTCGTTTTTATTGTTTTTCATATTTCTTGTTACTGTTTATTTTTAATATTATTTGTTTTCCAGTATTACTTTAGTATTTCTTTTTCAGGGACAATGTGTGCATCAGTTCAAGTTTGGGGGTGTGCTATGAGCAATGCTAGTCCAGCTAGTTCTCCATCTCCCAGGTCATCTCTTTTCATGTTATTCACACATTGGGGACACTGTGTACTTTAAGTTTGGGGGTATGGGAGACACATTCAGACACACTTTGTCCCAGTTATATATATATATTATTGAAAAGATAAATGCATGTTCATGATTATTTTGAAATTTCGGTTGATCTAAAAAAATACTGTGATGTGATGTCATTGGTAAGCTTAAAATCTTGAACACATGATTTGATGATAGAGTTTTAAAATTTTGTTACTTTAGGCATTTGAGAATTCACATGTTTGATCTAATCTGACACGAGCACATTAGCACAAAATAGTGTGAGGTATGACATGTGAGTTTAATGTGTATGTTTCCATGACTCAACTACAACTGGATGACTTGTTGGATAAACACTTTGAAAAAAAAAATTTGAACAAAAAGAGAAAAATACTCATGATGACCATTAATAAAATTTTCGCTGAGTAATTGGACCTGTTGGCTTAGTAAGCAGTGAGTGTTAACGTCAAAAGGTGAGAATTTTATTCATAATGATCATTGAGAAAATTTTCACTGAGTAACTGGACCTCTTGCCTCAGTAAGCAATGAGTGTTCACGTCAAAAGGTGGGAATTTTACTTGGTAGCATTAAGGCCAGTTTAGTTTCGTAGCTTTTTTTACTCGAGTTAGTAAGTCCTTAGGGGTGTCTTTACACCTAATGCCCTAAAACCATCTAGTTTGGGAGTTATTGAGTCAACACTCGCTACATGGTTCAATTAGAAAGCTTTTAAGGGAACTAAACATAGTAGAGCCTTATAATAAAAGAGAGAAGCAAATAAAACTTTGCCATCGTTGTTCATTCTGATGAGAAATTCTGTGAATATTGAGACATGGAAACATTGCACATTGAAGTTATTTGAAAGCTTTATCTTTATATGCTAATTCACTTTACACTGAATCAGACTTATGATGCCTTAGCTTGCCTTTTGTAAGTAATTAAATTTAAAAATTCCTATTCATTGCGAAGATGGGTTTACATTTTAAGCTTGCTCATGAATGAATATCATGGTTTTATTTGATGCTTAAATTTTAGGATACTATGAATGATGAACTTATCTTTATGTTCTTTGTTTTTCATTTAGTTTTTTTATTTATTTTGTTTTGCTAAGCCACTAGCAAAATGTAAGTTTGGGGGTATTTGATGAGTGCCAAATATTACATATCTTGGCCCCTTAATTTACATTTGTTAGCTTAGGAATTTGTTACTTTGAGTTGTTTTTTCATTATTTTACAGGTTTACAAGCACTTGGAAAGGAGTTTCACTAAATTGCCAGAATTGTCCGTACAGATCAGTCATTTTTACGGATTAAACTGTATTGATTCAGAAAGAACCAGGACATGAGTCATATATGCTTGGAAAGATCAGGATGTCTATTTTCTGGGGAATTTTATAGCTCATAAATATGATTTTTTTAGAGAAAGTTATGGCAGTTTAAGTAGACAAAGGTCAGGCTATGCGTGATTTCAGTGTGGCAGAAGTGATTTTTGCGAATTTAAACTATAATGATTCAGGAAGAACCAGGAGATGAGCTATGTACGCTTGGAAAGATCCAGATGTCTATTTTCTGGAGAATTTTATTGCTCAAAAATATGATTTTTTTAGAGAAAGTTATGGCAGTTTTAGTAGACAAAGGTCAGGCTGTGCGGGATTTCAGCGTGGGCAGAAGTTTTGAAAGGCATGTGAAGGCTTAAATCCCACATCCCACATCGATTGGAAACACATTTATATATCCCACATCCCACATCAGATTGGAAACACATTGCACTCATGGAGTTCCCCTATAAAAGGCCCACTCCACTTCAGCTTTGGGATCATTTAAGAGCAGATATGGAGGGCTTTTGGGAGGAATCCAAAGGACTTTTGGAGGGCAAGCTGGGGAATCTCCAAGGCTTTGCTACCAAGCGGGGATGCTCACGGCGAGATCAAATCTTTCTCTTGAGATTCTTGTCGTCTATTATATTTATGGGTAACTAAATTCTCAAGTGGGGCTAGGGATGAACTTGCACAGTTAATGATATTTTCATTTATTTTTAATTTATTTATGTGAGTTTAAATTACTAAAACTCTTTTGTTTTATCATTTGCAATTCATTGGTGATGTTTTCTTTTCCGAATAATCTTAGAATTTATTTTGTTTATGGATTCAGTCATGCTTTTTCTATTGAATGGTTTAGTTCTTTGATTATGTTGGGATTAAATATTTATCTATATTGATTTAGTTGTTTGCTGCAATATCGCTTCCTGAGTATATTATCGTCATTGGATTTTCTCAATAGTGATAATAATTGACGTATTTTAAAAGTGGTAAATGATTTTTCAAAGGGTTACATTTGGTTTAATCTTGGTTTATAAATCTATATCTTCCGATTGGGAATTTTGGAAATTGAGTTATTCAATGAATTAAGAGTAATTAAAATACTGGATTTGTGCAAGAGATTCCCAACACTTTACTGTTTATCAAATTTGCTTTACTTTAATTTGCATTTAAAATTAATCTTTATTCTCCATTAATCATTCGATATTTCTCTTTAGTTTCTTTGTTTCTTCTACTATTCTTTTAATTTGTCTCCATGTGGAATCGACACCCTAAAGCTGTGCTACAACTATTGCGTTATTCTTTGGGCATAATCAAGTCCTATCTTCTTTTTGAGTACTTGAGGTGATATGAACTAATCTCGATTCCACGCAAGAGTACTAAACCCAAATATTGAGTTCATCTTCCTCCAAGAATTAACTCAACAATTTCATTATGTCCATTCTCTACAAAATGTAATCATGACCGAAACAATCTAAATTTAAATTCAAGAAATATAAATCATATTTGATTACTTAAACTAGATTTAACAATAAAAGCTAACGCAACTAAGCATATGAAATTAATTTGATCAATTAACCTTTAATCCTCACCCTTAGTTTCTTAACAATTGTTAATTCCAAATTATTTTCCCAATTTTTCACACTTCATTCCTCATTTATTAATCATAGTCTTTCTTATGCCTAATCTCACCCAATTTTATTATTCCTGTTGGGAACTTGTCTAAGAATTAAATGGTTAAAGATTGAAGCTTCAGCAATCTTTGAGCCGCGACACAAGGTGTGTGCGCCGCGGCCTACAGCAAGGGAGGAAGATCCTCCACCAGGTGTGCGTCGCGGCACAGGGTGATGTGCTCAGCGGCACAAGGTGGCACAGGACTGTGCACTACGGTGCCCAGCACCTGGAGAGTTATGCTCCTGTGTGCGCCGTGGCCTGCCCTGTTCTGAGCCGCGGCGCTAGGTACACCTTATGCACTCTGATCAACATGTTGAGATGGTGCGTGGGACTTGGTTAAAATGCACAGGATCACTTTGACTTGTTGGAGGGCCATGATTGTTTGGTTCTCAAGATCTAAGGGTTGGGATTGACTTCAAGATTGGTTAAAAAAGTTAGTGCCCTATATAAAGGGTCATCTAGGAGCATTAACAACAAGTAACACAAGTGCAAGTGTAAGAGTGCAAAGATACAAAACACAAGAGAGGCACAAGAAGAAGTCTTATTCCAAGAGTGGCTGATGTTGAGAGAGAAAGACTCTCAAATCTTTAGAGGTGTTACAAGTGAGAGAGAGTATTCAAGAAGTGGGGTTCATGGGCTTTATAATTAGAATTTTCTTGGCGTACAACACCATCTTTTTGAACATGTCGGATAGTGTCACGAGGGAGTGTGGAGACTCGGAAGATCCAGCTGTCATTTGAAAGAAACTAGATGAGTTATTTCTTACCAAGACTCTCCCTAATAAAATTTATCTTCTGAAATGAATATTTGCTTTTAAAATGGATCCTAACAAAGAGTTGCAAGATAATCTTGATGTGTTTAATAAACTAGTTTAAGATTTGACTAGTTGTAGTATAACATTCCCGGATGAACAATTGGCTGTTATATTGTTGAATTCTCTTCCTGGTTATTTTGAAAGCTTGATTAATGCTATTGAATATGGAAGAGATACACTAACCAAGGAAATTGTGATCAATACTATAAAGACTCATGATTTCAAAGCCAAGATAAGGGAAGGATCAAGTGGAGAAGGGCTACTCATTAGAGGAAGGCCAACAACTCGGAATGGCAGTAACATCAATGGCAACTACCGGGACAAACCAAAGGTTAGAAGGCAGATCCATGGGAGATCACATTCTAAACCAAAGTTTGGTGGAAAGCAATGCTACTACTGCAATAAGGAGGATCATTTCAAGAAAGATTGCAAGATGTTATGGGATGAGAGAGGAAGAGGCCATACCGACAATAGAGAGACTTCGGTTGCCAAGGGAGAACAGTAAGATGATGTTCTTGTTGTGTGCTCAAATGTGAGCAGGAGGCAAGGCAGCAAGAAATAGATCTTGGATTTCGGGTGCACTTATCACATGTGCCCTCATCGGGATTGGTTCAATAATTTCAAGGAAACTAATGATGGAAAGGTTTTCTTGGGGAACGACACTTCTTGCCAAGTGAGGGGGATAGGAGACATCCAATTGAGGATGTTTTATGGAATCACAAAGCTGCTAAGGAATGTGAGATATCTTCCAGATTTGAGAAAAAATTTGATCTCATTGGGGCAACTAGATTCCATGGGGTACACATACAAAGCAGAGGGAGGAAAAATCAAAGTAATCAAGGGATCCTTGATAGTGATCAAAGCAGCAATAAAGGATGGTCTCTATGAGATGATCGGAGACACAGACATCAAAGATTAAGCAGCAAGCTTGATAGCTGAGATGTATAAGGTGGTTCTTTGGCACAATCGTTTGGGACACATAAGCGAAAAGGGCCTGCAAGTTCTCAGCAAGAATGGTTTACTTGATGGTGACAAGGTAGAGAAACTTGATTTCTGCAAGAGTTGCGTTATTCGGAAGCAACATCGGGTCAGCTTCAACACCAGAGTGTACAAGTCTAAGGGTATTCTTGACTATATTCATGCGGATCTTTGGGGACCAGCAAGAACACCAACACAAGGAGGTAATCTTCACTTTCTTTCTTTAATTGATGATTATTCTAGAAAGGTTTGGGTTTATTTGCTTAAAAATAAATTAGATGCTTTGAAGAAGTTTATGGTGTGGAAAAAGTTGCTGGAAACTCAAACGGGTAAGGTACTTAAGGTTTTAAGAACCGATAATGGCTTAGAATTTTTTAATAAGGATTTTGATAAATTCTGTGAGTTAAATGGGATTCTAAGATATAGAACAGTTGTGAAAAACCCTCAGCAAAATAGAGTTGCTGAGAGGATGAATAGGACCTTTATGGAAAAGGTTAGGTGTATGATTATTGGTTCCAGGTTACCCAAATGTTTTTGGGGGGAAGCTGTGTCTACTGTTGCGTATTTGGTTAATAAATCACCCTCTAGAGCTTTTGATCTCCAGACTCCCGAGGAGATGTGGAGTGGTAAACCCCCTGAGTTAAACAACCTTAAGACTTTTGGATATGCTGCGTATGCACATCAAAAATGATAAACTTAGCCCACGATCTAGAAAGTGTGTGTTTCTAGGATATGGTGAAGGAGTTAAGGGGTAGAGGTTGTGGTCCTTAGAGCCAAAAGGATCTAAACTCATAATAAGTAGGGATATCATTTTTAATGAGCATTTATTTCCCTATTTAGAGAAAACTAACCCTGTAGGGGATAGTGGGCAAACCAGCTCGGTTTATGTGGAGCATAGTATCAAGAAAAATTCAATTTAGGTAGAGCAAGGAAGAAAAAAGGGTTCAGACCAGGTAGAGCCCACTGATGAAGGCCAAGCTTAAGACACTCAAGAGGAGGCTGAACTAGAAGGGGATGATGTTGCAAATCAGAATGATTATCAGCTCACAAGGGACCAGAAAAGAAGGCTGATCAGACCACCTTTGATATATGGTTTTGTGGATGCTAATGTAGCAGCTCCTTATTCAGAAAGAGGGGGTGAACCAGAAACTTACATTGATGCCATGGGATGTAAGGATTCATCAAGATGGAAGCTAGCTATGGAGGAGGAAATGCATTCTTTGAGGAAGAACAACTCTTGGGAATTGGTGCCAAAGCCAGAAAAACAGAGAGTTGTGGATTGTAAGTGGATTTACAAGATCAAAGAAGGGAACACTCCAAGGGATAAAGTCTGGTATAAGGCTAGGCTAGTGGCGAAGGGGTTCAAACAAAGGGAAGGCATAGATTTCACCGAAATATTCTCACCGGTTGTGAAATACAAGACAATAAGGATAGTGTTAATTATGGTGGTCCAACTTAATTGGGAGATCGAGCAAATGGATATGAAGACAGCGTTCTTACATGGAGAGCTTGATGAGACCATCTACATGAGGCAACCCGAAGGCTATGAAGAAGGAAAGCAGGGAGATTTGTTGTGCCAATTGAAGAAATCTCTCTATGTCTTGAAGCAATCACCTCGGTAATGGATAAGAGGTTCAATTCTTTTGTAACTAGCTTAAGTTTCATAAGGAGCTACTATGATTCGTGCTTGTACTACAAAGGTCACAAGGTGGAGAAAATGGTGATTATCCTCATTTATGTTGATGATATGTTGTTGGTTGGTAACAGCAGGGAGAGGATAGAAAAGTTGAAGTCTTAACTCAGTTCAGCGTTTGAGATGAAGGATCTTAGTCATGCACAGAAGATCCTTAGGATGAGTATAATTCGGGAAAGGGAGAGAAACAGGTTGAAGGTTTCTCAATCTTCCTACATAGAAAAGATGATATCTAAGTTTTCTATGGAAGATAGTAAACCAGTGAAAATTCCCCTTGCTGTTCATTTCAAGTTCTCCAGCGATCAATGTCTGAGATCGGATGAGGAGAGGAAAGAAATGGAAAAGGTCCCTTACTCTAGTGCGATTGGATATGCAATGTTCACCATGGTAAGCACTAGACTCGACATTGCTCATGCAATAAGTGTTCTCAGCAGGTTTATGAGTAATCCCGAAAATGAGCATTGGCTTGGGATGAAGTGGTTGCTGAGGTACTTGAAGGGAAGCCCATATATGGGGCTTATTTATAAGAAGAGGGGTAAGTCCATCTGTCTAGAGGGTTATGCTGATTCAGACTATGGAGCAGACCGGGATAAAAGAAGATAGATTACCTCCTACTTCTTCAACTTAAACAGATGTTGTATAAGTTGGAAGGCTCAGCTGCAGCCAGTGGTAGCACTCTCAACAACCGAGGCTAAGTGCACAGCAGCAACGGATGCCATTAAGGAGGCTATGTCGTACAAAGGGTTGTTGGAAGAGTTGAAGGTCCTAAAAGAGCAGGTGGTGGCGTATTCGGATAGCCAAAGTGTGTTGCATTTGTGCAAGAATCCGGTATTCCATGAGAGGACAAAGCATATGGATGTTCGGTATCATTTCATTCGGGAAAATATTACGGAATGATGCATTCATGTGGACAAGGTAGCCACGGAAAAAAAATCCTACAGATATAGGCACCAAAGTTCTACCTCTAAGAAAGTTCAATCATTGTCTTAGACTTCTTAGGATTGCAGTCGGATGATACGGTGACTCATGCTGAGTTTGTATCCTAAGTTCTCTGCACAATGAGTTCGGATTTAATTCCTTGGACAAAGGTAGAGATTGTTGGGAATTTGTCTAAGAATTAAATGGTTAAAGATTGAAGTTTCAGTAGTCTTTGAGCCGTGGCACAAGGTGTATGCGCCGCGGCCTATAGCAAGGGAGGAAAATCCTCCACCAGGTGTGCGCTGTGGCACAAGGTAGTGTGCGCCACGGCACAAGGTGGCACAGGGTTGTGTGTCGTGGCCCAGGCCTTGTACACCACGGTGCCCAGCACCTGGAGGTGTTCTGCCCCTGTGTGCACCGCGGCCTGCCCTGTTCTGGGCAGCGGCGCCAGGCACACCTGATGCACTCTAATCAGCATGTTGAGATGGTGCGTGGGACTTGGTTAAAACGCACAAGATCACTTAGACTTGTTTGCGGGCCATGATTGTTTGGTTCTCGAGATCTAAGGGTTGGGATTGACTTTAAGATTAGTTAAAGAAGTTAGTGCCCTATATAAAGGGTTATCTAGGAGCATTAACAACAAGTAACACAAGTTCAAGTGTGAGAGTGCAAAGACACAAAACACAAGAGAGGCATAAGAAGAAGTCTTATTCCAAGAGTGACTGGTGTTAAGAGAGAAAGACTCTCAAATCTTCAGAGGTGTTACAAGTGAGAGAGAGAATTCAAGAAGTTCAAAGGCTTTGTAATTGGATTTTTCTTGGGGAAAATTCCTGGGAAACACTTACTTCTTATCTCTTTCTTTTCTCTTCTTTCATGTATCAAGAACAAGAGGGTTCTTGAGGAGGTGTTGCTGTAATTGTAAGAACTCATCGATTTAGTGCATAAAACTCGGAAGAGCTCACAGGGACGTAGGCATTTGCCGAATCTCAATAACAATTGCTTGTGTTCTTTCTTTGATGGTTTGATTCTTGTTCATTACAAGTCATTCTAGACTTGAGTGTTTAAAGGTCACCACATGGGATTCTTGAGGTGATTTTCAACAATTCCTTTATAGAAATCAAGGTTATACTTGAGACTATAAAAGCTTAAAACATCCATATATCATCTCAAATGAATTTTTTTTATATAGTTCTTCAAAATAAGTCCAAATCCAACTCAAGGACATCCTCAAAAATCCTTGTGGCCACAGATCAAAAATCAAAGATTTTTTGATGAAATCACTAAAATCCACGAAATTGATCAAATCTAAACTAAATCCACACTCTTATAAGTCTAAAATTATGTTTCTTACCTTACCCATAACCCAATTCATGTTCTTGCAACATAGATCTTAAGAATAGTTCAAGAAATTACCAAAAAAAACTCAACCATAACTTCAACTAACTCAAACTTTCTCATTTTAAATCAAAATCAACCCAAACAAAGCTCTGAATTTAACTCTATGAACCTATTTTTTAAGAGTAAATGTAAAATCCTCATGTTAGTGTTACGGGTAATTCAATAAATTCATAATTGTTTTGGCATTATCATGATCATCATGCATACATGTCTCATAAATTAATAAAAATTTTGGTAGGATTAATGTTAATAAAATTCTTTAAAAAACTGAATGAGTAATGAATAAACAAAATGAAAAATATGAATAGAAATAAAAACAAAATAATAGTTTAAGTTTTGTTTTAAAAAAAAAAAGTGTCATATTTCGTAGAAGCTAGCAAAAGTTATTTTCCCCCCACTAATATCGTTAGTGCAAAGCCAAATGCAACCTTATTTCTACCCAACCCAAAATCCCGACACCACCAGCTTTAGAGGTGGCAAAATCTGATCCGACATGAAAACCCGACCCGACCCAAAATTGCATCAAATTAATATGACTCGAACCTGACTCGACCCTAACCCGAGTGACCCAAAATGACCCGGATTCAAAATGACCTGAACCCGACCCAACCCGAACTCGAATGACCGAAAAACCCAAAATGACTCAAAAACTAGAAATGGCCTGAACCCAAAACGACCCAAACCCGAAATGACTCGAACCCGAAACGACCGGACCCAAAATGACTTTAAAATATATTTTTTTTTTATAAAAAACAATTTACTTTCTAAAATTGGGATAATAGTTAATTTACTAGTTGTCAAATAAAATAAATTATTGATTTACATATGTTGATATGCATGGTTCAACATTCTATTAATATAAGTAATCTCATTAATTTCAAATAAAAAATCGAGAAAATAATAAATTTTGCATTGATCTTCAAGTCATAATAAAATTTTATTTTTAATTATCCTGAAAAAATATAATAGAATGAAGTGATTATATGAAATTTAATCCCTAAAATTTGGTATAAGAGGTTACTAGTGAGATTAATTTTGTGGACCAGTTGTCTAAGATCATTTAAGACTGAATTTTGGGACTAAGAATTATAACATTGCATGTTGCATTAAAAAAAATCAAATATATTATTTAAAAAATTAAGTATTGATTTATTATTAAATTTAATCTCCAAAATTCGGTATAAGAGGTTACTAGTGAGAATAACTTTGTGGACCAATTGTCAGAGATCATGTAAGACTGAATTTTGGGACTAAGAATTATAACATTGCATGTTGCATTAAAAAAATCAAATACATTATTTAAAAAATTAAGTATTGATTTATTATTAATTAATTTTCACGTATTTGACAATATAACTCATTTAGTCCTATCATATGCAAATAAAATATTTTTTGAATTAAGCATAAATATCTATTTTGTTGACCCAACTTGACCCGACATGACCCGAGACCCGATACGACTGGAACTCGAATTAACCTGAACTCAATTCGACCTGACCTGAAGTGACTCGCGACTCGAACGACCTAAGACTCAACATGACCCAAACCTAACCCGATTGACCCTATCCAACCCGTTTGCCACCTCTAATCAGCTTTTTGTCTTTTTCATTATCTTCTCCTCACGCCAGCAACTGCTCTAAAAATCCATGAATCACCTTATTCTCTCTAAAAACACAAAATCAATGGGCATGTTTGGATGGAATTTTCGAAAACTATTTTCAGTTTTCAAAAACTAAAATTAATTTTCAAAAACTTATTTTCATGTCTGGCAAACAGTTTTCAAAATTAATTTTCTAAAACAATTTTCAAAAATTGTTTTATGAAAACCCCAAATTGGTGTTTTCTGACATAATTTTCGAAAAATAGCCCTAAAATCAGTGTTCACTTCTCTATTTTATTCTTCATCCATGGTATATAAAAAATATTAAAATTTTGAAAATAAAATAATATTAATTATTTTTAAGTATTTAGTAAATATGAAAAATAAAATTAATATAGATTTTAAATTTAAACTCAAAACTAAAAATAATTACAAGGTGTATCAAAAAAGTTTTCAAAATAAGATTATCCAAACAACATTTCACTGTTTTTTGTTTTGGAAACAATCTTCGAGTTACAGTTATCCAAACGTATTTTCTTCAGAAAACTGTTTTCAGTTTTCATTTTCGAAAATTGTTACCCAAACATGCCCAACAAGAATAGGTTTTGTCCGAACATATCGGTTGCTATTCCTAAATGGCTGACATTGAAAGGATAAATTTGGGTAAGAAAGAGAGTTCCTAAAATGATGTTTTGGTGAACATTTTTAACAAGGATAAAATGGGCCTTCAGACAGTATCCTTGGTTACAAATTTAAGAATTGGTAATTTTGTATTCAAAATTTAATTTTGAACCACTAGTAGTTTTTTCGTAATATTTGGTAGGTTTAAGGCCTTCTTTGATACAATTTTGATCAGTGCCAGAATCAACTAAGGCTGTTGTATCAAGATGATAATCTTTGTTAATTACTATAGATATTCGAATATACCATTTCTGGTAATGCATTCTTTCTATAGAATTGACAAATCCATTTTTATGTTCTTTATCCATATTGATTAAATTTTGGCTTGAAGTTTCTATTATTTCATTTTTATTATGAGAGGTAATTGATTCCCTAAGATTATTAATTTCTATATTGATTATTTTTGCTTTTAAATCGATTTTTTTTTTTTAATTTTTTTAATTTGATCGTTCATGATTTTTATCTCAGTTTGCAAATCTTGAGTTGTAGCCATTTTTGGTTTTTAAAAACAATTTTCAAAGATCTTAGTTAAGTTATAGGATTCAGGTGTTTTGGTTTTATTTTCTTCAGCAATAAGGTCTCTTAATTTAATCAGATAATGTTTTCTAATAATTGAGTCATCAATTTTATCGATTATATCTAATAAGAATTCTTTTTGAGAATTGATCATGTTGATTGATTTACAAAAGCAAAGGCCATCCTCACAATCACATTGTGATTGTTCAGAGTCTGAATCTACTTCTTCTTGGATTGTCTAAATGAGTTCTTCATTATCAGAGCATGAATTTTCTGATTCAGAATCATTTATCATTAATTTGGTTAATTGGTTTTTTTTTATAGAATCATCAATATCTAATTCATTGATTTTCTGTTTTACTCTACAATTCTTAGCCCAGTGTCCAAGTCTTCCACACTTGAAACAGGCCTTCGAAGGGGTTTGAGTTTTGTTTCTTTTATATGGATTTTTCTTGGGCTGTGTTTTTGAAGGATGATAGGTTTTAATAGGTTTTTTGTATTTTTGCCTATTGAATAGTTTTCTTTTCTTTTTATTTATAGTAGAAGGGGCTCTTAGGGTTTCATAGCCATACTGGTTACAGAATGATCCTAATTCCTTTCTACTTTGGCTTAATTCTGATTTCATTTTTTATTTTAATTTGAGGTCAGTACATATAGCTAATCCTTTATTATTAATAAAATTGATTAAGTCACCATAAATGAGATAATTGTAAGCTACAGAACTAGAGTTTTGGTATTTGATTCTTATTCTCACCTTTTCAATAAATAATTTTGGGAGGCCAGAAAGAAATCTTTCTTTCCAATAAGAATTATTGCAATATTTTCTTGTATAGACTTTAGCAAGGAAAACATCCTTATACCATCTAAAGTCTTGCATTCTTGGGCAAGTTAGGTTTGAAAGTACTTTTGAAATCCTTTCCTGAAATCTTTTAGGATCTCCAACAAAATGTTTTGTAATAGAGAAAATAAGGGTTTCAACAGCTTTTTCTCTAATTACAGGAATAGCAACCTCTTGATTAGTTTTTGGGTCATGCCTTATTTCGGTTGTTTGAATTCTTGCTTCTATTATATTGTGACGGACTTCGTCTGATAAGTAATTATCCTACCATCCTTTTAATGAACCAGTAAAACCAGCTATAAGGAAGGCATCGATTTTCTAATCAGTATTCTCAGTCTTAATTTTGTAGGTAGTTGCGGCCATAGTCATTTCTTGGAGTATATTTAATATTTGTTGTTCACTCTAACCATCAATGTTCCATTCACTAATAGAACTGTTGTCATATTTTGCTTGAGAATTATTAGTTCCATCCTCGAATTGAAGGTCAGGAGGTGTTGGTCTAGGATAATAGTTTCGGGTTCTTGGTAGGGGTGCGTTATTATAATTTCTTCTGTAGATTTTATTGACTTCATTAGGTTGGGTTTGTTCAAAAGTTTCTTTTATTTCATTAATACTATCTTGTTCTATGATGTTGACATTATTCGAAGATTCTCCTGTTTGGGTGTTGATTGATAAACCTTTTAATCTATCATTTATTTGTTGTAGTAAGTCTTTATTATCATTGTCGAATTTTATTAAGTCTTTTCTATCAATATTGGTAGGAGTGAAAATTGGTTTAGATAGATGAGGTAAAGAGGGTTTTTGAATAATAGGTGGATCCTTTTCGGGGGCTTTTGGAATTGACGCAGAAACAGATAGTTTATGATCAATTGTGTTTATTGTATGGGAAATAGAATCTACTTAGGTGGATAATGTGTTTAAATTTTGATTAGTATAATTATTTTGTGAATGAATATTTTTAATATCTTTAAATTTAATTTGTCTATCGTCAGTGCCTATTCCTTGTTTAAAAGGAGAGGCAATGACTTCTTCTTGTAAATGGGGAATGTTGATAGTAATTTCCTGTGAAGGAGGTGTACTGATAAAGATGTTTGATTATTAGTTATTTTCCACAATTGTTCTAATTGTTGGATGACATCTATCTCTTTGGATTTGTTTAAGTCTGGATGGTTTCTGGAAAAAGGGTTGTATATCTAATTATTGAATGTGTATATTTCAAAGAAATCAAAGAAATATATATTACTTTGAATTTTTTTCATATGAGTATACCATTCTTCCCTAATTTGAGACCTGATTTCTTCCGAAAAGTTTAAGAAAAACCAATCGTTTTTTTTCCCTATTCTTTTCAGACAGAAAATCATTTTTAAGTTTCACTTTGTCTATTTCAAAGTTTGAACTCATAATGACATTAAGTTCATTATGCCAATTAACTTGCATGTCTGATTGAGTAGGAGAATGATCTCTTCGTCTATCAGATGCTGTAAGTTAAGAACATTGGTCATTTGTAATTTTAAATGAATTTTTATCATTTTCATTTTTGTAATAGGCTTTAGGGATTGTAGGATCAAAGTTTACTCCTACAAGGTCTAAAGGTCTGGTATGACTAGAAGAAACATCAAAACTATTTCTTGCAGGAATAATTTGAAGATCTTCATAATATAAAGGTCTTTTTAGACTTTCTATCGACCTTCTTGGGCTTTCTATTCTAGAGGAAAGGTTTGAGAGATGAGAGTGATTATAAGGAGATGAAAATTTGATTATAACACTACCATCCTTATTTTCTTCAATTTGAGAAACATTGCTATTAACAATGTTTCTTGGTGGACATAATTTCTCAAAATTCCAATAGTTCGGAATTGTAATTTGATCCCATTTAAGAAGTTTGGGGGTTATACTATTGGTATGAAAAGTATTTACTTCAAGTATGAGAGTTTCTCCTAGTTTAGTTTGAAGTAATGCCTTTGGGTTGATCTTGGTTGTCATTACTTTCTAATAGACTCTAAAGATTAAGGTTAAGTTTCTAGTTTCAGTTGACTTCTAGACCTTTTAATTGGATGTCTAGGGTTACAATACCAACAAAATGGGGATCATAAAGATCTATGGAAAAATTTGGATAGTAATTGAAGTATATTGGACCATTTGCTAAGTTTGATTCTATTAGAGATAGTAATGAGTTTGAAAAGTTTAAATGCCTAGCATCTCTAAGCATCATCATTACTGGCGTATCAATACCTAATTGATACAAGGATTTGATGGCTATTTGTACTAAACCTAAGTGTAGGTACCTGAAGCTGATGAGTCTTAAATATTGCATATTTTAGACCTTTAACTTATATTTGTTATGCTCTTAGTTAGTAGTATTTCACTTTATTTTACGTCTTTCTTGTGTTTTGTGTATTTTTACAGGTTTGTGGAGAAAATGAAGCATTTCAGGAGATGTGAAACTTCTAGAGACATTGCGATCGATCGCACGAGATACGCGATCGAGCGCACCTACACTCGAGCGCACCTGCCTACGAACGAGCGCATGGTCAACATCCCACATCGAAATATTTGAAGTTCAGTGCATCTGTGATCAATCGTAGCAGACATGCGATCGAGCGCACGTGAGATCGTTCGCACAAGACATGCGATCAATCGTACCTGCAATCAATCGCACCACATTGCGATCGAGCGCACACGGGCAGTATCCCACATCGAATCTGCAACCCATATTGCTTCAGGTCTTCCCCTATATAAACACCATCTGGCTTCATCATTCAGTGTACAATTCCTGAGCCACTTTGGTGTTTACTGGTGGACGTCCGCTAGCATTCTGGTGGATCCCGAAGGCATTGCTACCACGAGGGGAAGCGCCGCCCATCAGCGAGTGGAATTTCTCCCATGTAAAGTTGTTTATTTATTTATTTTTATTTAGTTGTTGTAGTTTAATGTTTAGCACTTTTATTATGAATTATAGTTTCATAGTTATGAGTGGCTAGACTCTTCAGCTAAGGTTGAAGATGAAGCCTCGCCGTTGTTTGGCGTAGTAGTTCAGATTTGCTTGTACAAATCTGACAATTTTTAGTATAAATGTTTTGTCAATTATTTGAGTTAATCTTATAATTGATTGAGTTTAAATTGTCTGTTGGATATTCCTTGTGTTTCATCTGATGGATACATTGAATGCTTTTCGATTAAATTGGATTTCCTTTGTGATTTGTTAAGAGCGGATACATTGGATGCTTTTGGTTTAGTTGGGATATTCTTTGTTTTTTGTCTTATAGTTGGATTCATGGAATGTTTTGATAGGCTATATTTTTAGAATATATATGCTTAACTTTGGTGGAGTGGATTCAGAAATCTTAGTGTTTTTATTATTAGTTTTAAAAATCAATTTAATTTAGTTTTAATTTGTTTTCCAAAATATCATTCACAATTCAGAACTAGGTTAAGATAAAGTTAGTTTAGATTAAAAATATATTTTCACAACACAATTCCCTGTGGATTCGACCTCGCACTTGCACAACGCTATACTACAAACGACTCGTGTGCTTGCGAGTAAATTAAAACTCACAACAAGTTTTTGACGCCGTTGTCGGGGAGTTGTTTAGTTTGTGAAAATTTTTTGTCTGAATTGATTTTATTTTTCTACTAGTTAGTTATCAATTTTAAAAATAAAAAAAAAAATTAATTTCACAATGATCGGCCCGTCCCTCAATGCTGCCAACACATTCAATGTTGATAGCTGTTCCATCTGTGCTAGTCCTCTGCATTTAGCACAGAATTTTCCATCAATGCCGGCTTTTGCCGAGTATCCGATGGAACAAATGAATGCTTTCAATGAGTGTTGTTGGCAATCAAATGGATCTTACTCTGAAACATACAATCTAGGGTGGTGGGACCACTCTAATGTTTCATGGACGCAGAACCAACTGAGGAATCAGGGAGAAGACCCTTATCATGCACACAATCAATACCCTCCCGAATTTCCTCCACCAATTTCAAGTTATGGTCACTCAGCTTATCCAGCACCATCACCCGCTTACCAAGCTCCCATTCAAGCGCCAGTGTCGGTTTCACAGTCATTGGAGGACGCTCTCAATGATTTCATGAAAACAACTAGCCAATCTATGAGTGAAGTGATGAGTGCAACAATAGAAAACACCCAAGCGATTGCCACACTAGAGAGTCAAATTGATCAAATCGCAAGTTGCGTGGGTGAAGGAGAGGAAGGAACGTTCCCCAGTCAAACTGATCCTAACCCAAAGGAATAGTTTACGGTGGGAAATTTATTAACTCCTATGCATTGGCAGGAACAAGTGCAATCAATTGTCCCATTAAGGTCTGGGAGACAAGTGCACAATCAAGTGGAAGAGAACCCTGCTATGCACCAAGGGCAAGAAAGTGGCAACAATGAGAAGAGAGATGCTGAGCCATCTACAGCCACACCTATTATTAATGATCTCTCTAGGTCATTTTTACCTAAAGCACCTTACCCTGAGAGACTACAAGCGCCCAAGAAAGAAGGGAAGTCTGAGGACATTTTGGAGGCATGCTTTGCTCAATTTGAAGACGATTTGGATTTAGATAAGTTGTTTGAGCAAGCAAATGCTACTTTGGAGTCTGCTTCTCAAAAAATCAATGAGACGGAGGAAACCACAACACCTGAACCCCCCAAGAAGGAACTTAAGCCTTTATCGGACAATCTTAAGTATAAGTTCCTAGGTCCAGCAGATTCTTTGCCTATAATGATAGCTTTAGATTTGGGTGATGCTCCAGAGGAGAAATTATTGGACATCTTAAGAGAGCATAAGGAAGCTATAGGCTGGACTATTGAGGATGTAAAGGGAATCAACCCCTCGTTGGTAATACACACGATACAGTTGGAGGAGAATGCCAAGCCATCGAGGGAGCCACAAAGAAGGCTCAACCCTGCTATGCAAGAGGTTGTGAGGGTAGAAGATATTAAGTTGTTAGAGCCAGCGATCATTTATCCCATCTCTGATCACAAGTGGGTGAGCCTGATTCTAGTCGTGCCCAAACGTGCTAAATTGACGGTAGTAAATAAAGATGACGAGTTGGTCCCAACTCGAGTGCAGTCAAGATGGAGGAAGTGTCTAGACTACCCGTAAATTGAATGCTGCCACTAGGCCTGATCATTTTCCATTTCCATTTATTGATCAGATGGAGGAGCACTTAGTTGGGCCTGTTTACTAATGTTGGGTCTGGCTGAAGATGTTAAACTTAGCGCTCATGGGAGGCACCCCACAGCTTATCTTTTTTGTTTATTTATTATTTCATATTTTTTATTATTAATGTTTGTTTCCAGTGTTTTTTTTGTTTTTCAGTTTTTATTTTTCAGGGACAAAGCATACTTCAGTCCAAGTTTGGGGGATGCTATGAGCCACACTTGTCCAGCTAGTTCTCCATATCTCAGGTCAGCTCTTTCCATATTAGTCACACATTGGGGTCAATGTGTAATTTAAGTTTGGGGGTATGGAAGACACATCACTCACTTTGTCCTAATTTGTTATCTTTTCATCATAGAGATAAATACATGCTCATGTTATCGTGAAATTTTGGTTGATCTTAACATTTTCTGTGATGTGATGTCATTGGTGAGCTTAACATTTTGAACACATGATCTGGTGATAAATTTTTAAAATTTAGTTACTTACCTTAGGCATTTGAGAATTTACATGTTTGACATAATCTAACACGAGCACATTAGCACAAATTATGTGAGGTATGACATGTGATTTTAATATGTATTTTTCCTTATCTTAACTGAAACTGGATGACTTGTTGGATGAACATTTGGGCATAAAAAAAAAAATTACTACAACTTTCCGCTGAGTAACTGGACCTTTTGCCTTAGTAAGCAGTGAGTGTTCACATCAAAAGGTGGAATTTTGCTTGGTAGTATTAAGGCTGGTTTATTTTCGTAGCCCTTTTGACTCGAGTTAGTAAGTCCTTAGGGGTGTCTGTACACCTAATACCCTAAAACCATCTGGTTTGGGAGTCATTGACTCAACACTCACTACATGGGTCAATTAGAAAGCTTAAGGGAACTAAACGTAGCAGTGCCTTATTATAAAATAAATAAAAAATAAATAAAAAAAACTATGCCTTTTTCGTTCATTTTGATGGGAAATTCGGTGAATCTTGAGACATGGAGACCTTACACATTGGAGTTACTTGGAAGCTTCACTTTTATGTGCTAATTCACTTTACACAGTGTCAGACTTGTGATGCCTTGACCTGCCTTTTGTAAGTAATTAGATTTTAACATTTCTATTCATTGCGAAGATGGGTTTATCTTTTTAAGCTTGCTCATGAATGAATATCATGGTGATGTGTGCTCCTTAAATTTTTGGATACCGTGAGTGATGAACTTATCTTTATGTTCTTTGTTTTTCATTGAGTCTTTTATTTTGTTTTGCTAAGGGACTAGCAAAATAAAATTTTGGGGGTATTTGATGAGTCTTAAATATTGCATATTTTAGACCCTTAACTTATATTTGTTATGCTCTTAGTTAGTAGTATTTCACTTTATTTTACGTCTTTCTTGTGTTTTGTGTATTTTTACAGGTTTGTGGAGAAAATGAAGCATTTCAGGAGATGTGAAGCTTCTGGAGACATTGCGATCGATCGCACGAGATATGCGATCGAGCGCACCTGCCTACGAACGAGTGCATGGTCAACATCCCACATCGAAATATTTGAAGTTCAGTGCATCTGCGATTGATCGTAGTAGACATGCGATCGAGCACACATGAGATCGTTCGCACAAGACATACGAACGATCGTACCTGCGATCGATCGCACCACACTGTGATCGAGCGCACACGGGCAGTATCCCACATCGAATCTGCAACCCATATTGCTCTGGGTCTTCTCCTATATAAACACCATCTGGCTTCATCATTCAGTGTACAATTCCTGAGCCACTTTGGTGTTTACCGGTGGACGTTCACTAGCATTCTGGTGGATCCCGAAGGCACTACTACCCCGAGGGGAAGCACCGCCCGTCAGCGAGTGAAATTTCTCCCATGTAAAGTTGTTTATTTATTTATTTTTATTTAGTTGTTGTAGTTTAATGTTTAACACTTTTATTATGAATTATAGTTTCATAGTTATGAGTGGCTAGACTCTTCAGCTAAGGTTGAAGATGAAGCCCCGCCGTTGTTTGGCGTAGTAGTTCAGATTTGCTTGTACAAATCTGAAAATTTTTAGTATAAATGTTCTGTCAATTATTTGAGTTAATCTTATAATTGATTGAGTTTAAATTGTCTGTTGGATATTCATTGTGTTTCATCTGATGGATACATTGAATGCTTTTCGATTAAATTGGATTTCCTTTGTGATTTGTTAAGAGCGGATACATTGGATGCTTTTGGTTTAGTTGGGATATTCTTTGTTTTTTGTCTTATAGTTGGATTCATGGAATGTTTTGATAGGCTATATTTTTAGAACATATATGCTTAACTTTGGTGGGGTGGATTCAGAAACCTTAATGTTTTTATTATTAGTTTTAAAAATCAATTTAATTTAGTTTTAATTTGCTTTCCAAAATATCATTCACAATTCAGAACTAGGTTAAGATAAAGTTAGTTTAGATTAAAAATATATTTTCACAACGCAATTCTCTGTGGATTCGACCTCGCACTTGCACAACGCTATACTGCAAACGACTCGTGCGCTTGCGAGTAAATTAAAACTCATAACAGAAGCCTTCTTGTTTATGTTTTTGAATCGAAGCTAATAAAAGTAATTTAATACTTTCATATTCATTTTTAATAGAATAGGTTTGTTCAGTTGTTTTAATAGAATAATTGGATTTAAAGACAAATGTTCCTATTTGATATATTTTATTAATATTTTGCTTGGGTATATGCCAGTTGAGCAGATCTTGCTCAATCTTGGCAATATTGACTTCTTGACTATTTAAAGTACTATTGATGTTTTGATCGGTTTGATCAAAATTTCTAAGAGGAGATGAGGTGGATGAACCAAACATGGACGAATCATCACCCTGTCTATGTCTCCTAAATAAACTAGTCATGATCAAGGAAAGGCAAAATCGAAACAAAGAGAACACAGAGACGACTGTGAGAACGCCTACCGGAAACACCCACAACGCACACAAGCAACAAAGGCCTAGCAACGAATTTACACAGCTTACCAAAACAGTTGAGACGAGAAATCTAAGAACAATTTTGCACAATAGAAGATAATAACACGTTTAATTAAAAAAAAGTAAACATAGCTCTGATACCAAATATGAGCAGGACCATGAGAAACGAAATATAATCATTACAACATAACATAAATTTGAATAAACTTGTTTGAAATATTTATTTGAAAACGAGATTACAAATGATTAGGAAAACTTATAAATACAAGAGGGCAGAAACCTTTTATCTTTTCACACTCTTATACAAAGTTTCTCACTCCGAAAATGCACTCTGCAACATTGTTTGATTAATTATATATTTATAGCTGGACTACGGATTTCAAATGGTTTGGAATTCGGAGTGTTGTTTGAACTTAACTATTTGCTTTTTGAAAAGATAAGATGCGTTGTCAAGCATCTTACTGTGTGGCTTTGGACATTTGGGGTGGATAAGATGCGTTGTTAGGCATCTTACTGTTTTCTTTTGGACATTTGGGGTGGATAAGATGCGTTGTCAAGCATCTTATTATATGCTTTTGGACTTTTAGGGTGGATAAGATGCGTTGTCCGGCATCTTACTGCGCTCTTTTGGATTTTTGAGGCAGGTATTATTGATTTTTGAGGCGCTCTTTTTTTTACTTGAACTTCGGCCATGGAGCAATCACATTTTACCCACTATTTGATTTTGAAAATCCGTTTTAATACATTTATTGAATGTGGAGTCACGGTAATGACATAGTCTTAGGAGAGAATCCATGGAACTACAAATATTGCAAACAAAAATAATTCATGAGCATATACTTTTTCTGAATTAGTGTTTTATTTGAAATGGATTAATGAGTCCTTAATTGGTATTGGAAGAATAATAGATTCTCCTCCGAAAAAACACCACCAATCAAAGATCTATATTGGAAAGTTTTTAGGGCAGTTTCTATCAAAGAATATAACCAAGAATGGGATTTGGGTCAAATGAAGAATAGGTTATACCAGGCCATTTGATAATCATGGTAATTATAAGTAGGAAGAATAAAGGGTATAGAAAATGGTTTGGGTTGATAATGGTCTTTGATTTTGTCTAGAGTAATGATTTTAAGGATTTTGCATTTAGAGAATGTGATGAAACTTGGGTCTAATTGATTTTTGGTGTGAGTGATCTCAACAGATTTGGTATCAATTAATATAAGCTCATAGAATTTTTGGGTTTTTTGGATATCTTCTGGTATGAAATTGAAATCTGCAGGGAAAATAGTGTTAGAGAAAATATAATCATTGATAATATTGATATCGTTTGTTTGTTTTGAAAGACTAGTGCATCTTATATATTCTTGACATGATTTTTGGATGTATTGACTGGGGTAAGGATTTTGAGAGGAGGTTGATGATAGTGTTTGGGCATATGTTTGTGTGGATAGGTTAGGGAATTTGTCAAGAGAAATGAATCTGTTAGGTAATATTGTTTATTTTTAGGGTGTGTTTGGTTAGGTAGGTTTTTGTGTTTTGGTGGCATAATCTGCCAAGCTTTGTGGTTCGTTAGAAGGAGATTGGGCCTTCTGTTTCCCTTTTTGGGATCTTGAACTCATCTTGATTTGCTGTCAAAGTGTTTGGGTTCTACAAAAATTCTCGGGTGAGAAAGTCAGGCAGAGAATTGTTTTCACCTTTGATAAATTCAATATCAAAATAAAAAATACTTAATATTGCTTGTCATCTGGCAAAAATCTGTTTTGAAACAAGGTTTTGAACATCTTTTTGTAAAACCTTTTGCTGATTTGCAATCAATTCTTAGTAAAAATGTTTTTCCATATAGATTTTCTTGAAATTTTGAAATACATAAAAACAATGGATAAAATTTCTTTTTTGGTAGTTGAATAATTCTTTTGAGGTCCAAGCCATATACCAGAATGGAAATGGACAATTTGTTCTTAAGTTTTATGAGGAATAATTTGTTTGAGAATACCTCCATATTCTATATCTGATGCATCAATTTCAACAATGATTTTTGTGGTAGGATTAAGAATTCTTAAACAAAGAAGACTCTTAACTCTAGATTTGAGAAGTTTGACAATGTCATAATGTTCTTGAGTCCATAGAATAGGATTTTTTCGTAGCCTTTTATATAAAGGTTCACAAATTTGTCAGAGATTTGGAAAGAACTCAGATATATAATTCAGATATACTAAGAATCTTTGTAATTGGGTTTTTTCCTTGATTTCATTAAGAAATTTATCTACAAGTTCTATGGATATATCTATTGGTTTAATAGTTCCTTAAAAAATATTATGTCCTAAAAACCTGTTTTTGTTTGAAACAATTTCATTTTAGAAAGGGATAAGACTAAACCATTGGTCTTGATAATTTGGAAAAATATCCTTAAATGCTTGAAATGTTGATAAACTGATTTGGAGAATATTAATAGGTCATCATATGCAATACTAAACTTGGAATAATCATTAAAAATGTCATTTATGATATTTTGAAATTCAGAAGGTGTATTTTTCAATCCAAATGGCATTACATTCCCTTCATAATGATCGAAAGGGACATTGAAAGACATTTTATATTTGTCTTTTTCATTAATTTGAATTTGCCAAAACCTTGATTTTAAGTCAAATTTTGAGAATATAGAAGCATCATGTAATATATTAAGTAGATCTCTTTTGTTGGGTATTGGATATCTAATCCATTGTAAAATCTTATTTAGAGGTTTATAATTTATAAAGGGCTTCTCTTTTTAATTCAGCTTGTTTCTGAACGTAAAAGGCTGAGCAACTCTAAGGGGATTTGCTTGGTCATATTAGGTTTTTATTTAATAAATTTTTAATTTTTTCTTGACAATATTTTAGTAATTCTTGGTTCATTTGGATAGGTTTGGATTTTGACAGGACATTTTTTTCGTCAAAACCTGGCTCATATGGTAATGATACTATATGCCTATTTCTTTCCCAAAAAGCATTAGGAAGATCGGTGCATATTTCTTTTTTGAAAAGTTCCTCTAATTCTTTGATCTGGACTTGAATTTGAGGTTGTTGGATTTGTTTTTCTGTTTTTTGATAATTAATTTCTTCCTTGACAAAATATATGTGAGCTTGTTTGTTCTGTATTAAATTTATTTGCTTATATAAACTATTGGTTTGCAATAAATTTATTTCTCTGGTGTTACAGGTTGCAAGAATTGGAAGAATAGGTTTTGTCCTAACATATTGGTTTTTATTCCTAAATGGCTGACATTGAAAGGATAAATTTGGGTAAGAAAGGGGGTTCCTAAAATGATGTTTTGGTGAATATTTTTAACAAGGATAAAATGGGCCTTAAGACAGTATCCTTGGTTACAAATATAAGAATTGATAATTTTGTATTCAAAATTTAATTTTGAGTCACTAGCAGTACTTAACCTTTCATAGTTTTTTCGTAATATTTAGTAGGTATAAGGCCTTCTTTAATACAATTTTGATCAGCGCCAGAATCAACTAAGGCTGTTGTATCAAGATGATAATCTTTGTTAATTACTACAAATATTCGGATGTACCATTTCTGGTAATGTATTCTTTCTATAGAATTGACAAATCCATTTTTATGTTCTTCATCCATATTGATTAAATTTTGACTTGAAGTTTCTGTTATTTCATTTTTATTATGAGAGGTAATTGATTCCCTAAGATTATTAATTTCTATATTGATTATTTTTGCTTTTAAATCAATTGTGTCTTTTTTAATTTCTTTAATTTGATCTTTCATGTTTTTTTATCTTAGTTTGCAAATTTGGAGTTGTAGCCATTTTTGGTTTTTTAAAACAATTTTCAAAGATCTTTGTTAAGTTATAGGGTTCAGGTGTTTTGGTTTTATTTTCTTCAGCAATAAGGTCTCTTAATTTAATCAAATATTCTTTTCTAATAATTGGGTCGTCAATTTTATTGATTATGTCTAATAAGATTTCTTTTTTAGAATTGATCATGTTGATTGATTTACAAAAGCATAGGCCATCCTCACAATCATATTGTGATTGTTCAAAGTCTGAATCTACTTCTTCTTGGATTGTATAAATGAGTTCTTCATTATCAGAGCATGAATTTTCTTATTCAGAATCATTTATCATTAATTCGGTTAATTGGTTTTTTTATAGAATCATCAATTTTATTAAGTCTTTTCTCTCTCTCTCCAAAAAAAAAAAAGAAGCAAACAATAAGATGCTTGACAACGCATCTTATTCGCCTTAAAAAATCGAAGGCATTAGGGGCGGAGAAGATGCATTGTCAGGCATCTTACTGTTTGCTTTTGGACTTTTGGGGCGGATAAGATGTGTTATCCGACATCTTACTGTGCTCTTTTGGATTTTTGAGGCGGGTATTATTGCTTTTTACTCTATTTTTTTTTCTTTTTTTTTTTTACATTGGATGCTATTCTAATCTTATTAAGACAGATTGAAGGCATCATATGGGTCTTGTGCAAATTGTTTTGATGAACCAATTGGTTTGTCAAAATCGGATAGGTCATCAGGGGATTTTGTGCTATCATCACTGTCACTGAATAATTGAGATAGCTCTTCAAACAAATTTTTTATTCTTCTTCTTTTTCGAGAGATTTTGTTGACTGGAAGAATTTGCCTTGCTATTGCTATTAGTGACGAATTTTTAATATTGGGGATAATATAAAAACCATTGTTTGATAACTTGAACCTCAACCATGGAGTAATCATATTTTGCCCACCATTTGATTTTGAAAATACATTTTAATACATTTATTGAAGGTGGAGTCTCAATGACATAGTCCGAGGAGAGAATCCATGGAAGTGCAAATATTGCAACAACAAAAAAAGTAATTCATGAGCATATACCTTTTCTGAATTAGTGTTTGATCTGAAATGGATTAATGAGTCCTTAATTGGTGTTGGAAGAATAACATATTCTCCTCCGAAAAAACATCACCAATCAAAGATCCATATTGGAAAGTTTTTGGGCCAATTTTTATCAAAGAATATAAACCAAGAATGGGATTTGGGTCAAATGAAGAATAGGTTATACCAGGCCATTTGATAATCATGGTAATCATAAGTAGGAGGAATAAAGGGTATAGAAAATGGTTTGGTTTGATAATGGTCTTTGATTTTGTCTGGAGTAATGATTTTAAGGATTTTGCATTTAGAGAATGTGATGAAATTTGGGTCTAATTGATTTTTGGTGTGAGTGATCTCAACGGATTTGGTATCAATTAATATAAGCTTAATATGATCCACGCCAAGAACTAAGAAATTTATGGATCAAGAAGACTTCTAAGATCGTCTAGAAGCAGATTTATGTGAGACCGTGACCCGTTGCTTATATTGAATCAAGAACTTTGGTATAATGAAGATTGAGACCGTGACCCGTTGCTTATATTAAAGCAAGAACCTTGGTATAATGAAGACACCACAATCAATTATGGAAGGATTGATTGATAAGTCGAAGATGAACGCCACAGAAACTCCGATAAGTTCAGAAGTTCTAAAAGAACCAAAGAGAATTTTCTCTCCAAAAGTATGAATCAAATATGAATTGTTTTATTCCAAAAAGCCAATAGCTATTTAAATACATGAGAATTCGTAACCAATTAGAAAAAGGAAAACTAAGAAATCAGAAATAAACCTAAATAGAATTCTGGTAGGAATAGGAAACTACGAAATAGGAAATAAACCTAACTTGGCATGCAAGCTTTATAGTTCAGCAATTAAATTAATAAGGAAACAATTAAAAAAAAGATAGTAAGTAAAATTTGCAGCCAAACATTTTCCTTGATGAGCCAACCAAAACGAGTAAGTCTCCAATTTTGGGAAACTAAGATTTGCAAAATTATTCTAAAGTTTGAATTATGGAAACCCATCCTTGTGGATCACACATACCATCATCCTTGGGCCCCCCAAAGATGGTTCTTATCCCAAATGTGTTGAATCAGCCCATTGAGAGTTTCCTTGAACCTTTTAGCTCGAGCCCTTGTAACTGGACCAATTGGAATTTGAAGTGAATCTGCATCCCATTTGTTTGTCGTGTCCTCATCATTCCCCTCCTCTTGAAAAGAATTTGTCCTCAAATCATCGCCTATATCAAAAGGGCTTAAATCAAAAACATTGAAAGTGGCACTAACATTGCACGAACCTGGCAAATCTAATTTGTATGCATTGTCATTGATGCGCTCAAGGACTTGAAAAGGCCCATCTCCTCTAGGAAGTAACTTTGAACGCCTTTGTGTCAGAAATCTTTCTTTCCTCATGTGTAACCAAACCCAATCTCCGGGTTGAAAAATCAGCTATCGGCAACCTTTGTTAGGTTGTTTTGCATATTGTTTCGTTTGCCTCTCAACGTTTAGTCTTACCTTTTCATGTATCTGCTTAACAAATTCAACCTTTTTCTTTCCATCCAAGTTAGCATGTTCAGATATAGGTAATGGCGTTAAATCCATAGAGTTAAAGGATTAAAATCATAAATAATTTCAAATTGTGAAAACTTAGTAACAGAATGAACAGCACGATTATAAGCAAACTCAACATATGGTAAACACTCTTCCCAAGTTTTGATGTTCTGTTTAATAATAGCCCTCAACAAAGTAGACAAAGTCCTATTCACTACTTCAGTTTGACCATCAGTTTGTGGGTGACAAGTAGTAGAAAATAACAGCTTAGTCCCTAATTTACACCACAAAGTCTTCCAAAAGTAACTCAAGAACTTAGCATCCCTATCCGAAACTATTGTTCTAGGCATACCATGTAATCTCACAATTTCTCGAAAGAACAAATTAGCAACATTGGAAGCATCATCAGTTTTGTGACATGGAATAAAATGTGCCATCTTAGAAAATCTATCCACAACCACAAAAATTGAATCTCTACCACCTTTATACCTGGGTAAACCTAACACAAAGTCCATCGAAATATCTATCCAAGGCTCACTAGGAATAAGTAGTGGTGTATATAAGCCATGGGGTTGCACTCGAGATTTTGCCTGCCTACATGTGACACATCTACCACAAATTCTCTCAATATCTCTTTTCGTGTGTGGCCAATAGAAGTGTTCTTGCAAAACAGCTAAGGTCTTAGCAACTCTAAAGTGACCCATTAAACCTCCTCCATGGGATTCCCTTACTAACAAATCTCCCGAAATAAGAATCGTGCCTAAAGAACTTACCCATTGTGTTTTTCTCACAAGTCTGAAACCCCTCACAAAAATCGATGTCTGAAGGATACAACTCTTTAATGTACTAAAAACCAAGTAATTTTACATCTAGAGTAGAAATTAATATGTACCTTCGAGAAAGTGCATCTACAACGATGTTCTCCTTACCTTTCTTGTATCGAATGACATATGGAAATGTCTCAATGAATTCTACCCATCGTGCATGTCTCCTACTCAACTTGTGTTGACCTTTTATATGCTTCAAGGACTCATGATCGGTGTGAATCACAAACTCCTTAGGCCAAAGATAGTGTTGCCATGTTTCCAATGCTCGAACCAACGCATAAAATTATTTATCATAAGTAGGGTAGTTTAAAGCTGCTCCACTTAATTTCTCACTGAAATATAGGATTGCTCCTTATATAAGAACTGCGCCGATACCCAAACCTGAAGCATCACATTCAATTTCAAAGGTTTTAGTAAAATTAGGCAAAGCAAGTAAAGGAGCATGAGTTAATTTTTCTTTGATCAATTGGAATGCCTTCTCTTGCTCGTCTCCCCATTTGAATCCAACATGCTTCTTGATGACTTCGGTAAGCGGTGCGGCAATATTGCTAAAGTCTTTCACGAACCTCCTGTAAAAACTAGCAAGTCCATGAAAACTACAAACTTGACTTACACTCGTGGGACTTGCCATTCTTTAATTGCACGGATCTTCTCTTCATCAACTTGAATTCCTTGTGCACTCACAACAAAACCAAGAAACACAAGCTTATTAGTGCAAAAAGTGCACTTCTTTAAGTTAGCAAACAACTTCTCTTTTCTAAGCCCATCCAAAACTGATTTTAAATGTACAGCATGATCATCTAAGTTTGTGCTATAAATGAGAATATCATCAAAATAAACAACAACGAATCTGCTTATAAAAGCTCGCAAAACATGGTTCATTAATCTCATGAAGGTACCTGGTGCATTTGTTAGTCCAAATGGCATAACTAACCACTCATATAGACCATATTTCGTTTTAAAAGCAGTTTTCCATTCATCACTCTCTTTCATTCTTATTTGATGATATCCACTTTTTAAATCAATTTTAGAGAATACACATGCACCATGCAATTCATCTAGCATATCATCTAAACGAGGAATAGGATGTCGATACTTTACCGTTATATTGTTGACTGCTCGGCAATCAACGTACATTCTCCACGTCCCATCCATTTTAGGAACCAAAATCACCAGAACAGCGCACAGGCTCATGCTTTCTCTTACGTACCCCGTTTCCATCAATTCACTAACCTGCCTTTGTAGCTCCTTTGTCTCCTCGGGATTGCTTCGATAGGTTGGTCGGTTTGGAATTGTAGCACCGGGCACGAAATCAATTTGATGTTCAATTCCTCGAATAGGAGGTAAGCCATGTGGAATCTCCTCGGGAAATATATCATCAAATTCCTGTAAAAGAGAAACAATAGAACTAGGCAAAGATGAGTCAAATTGGTTAGTGTTTAACGCTTCTTTGTACAAAAGTGCAATCATTGGCTGATTTAAAATCATCGCTCTTTTTATTTCACCCGTTCTTGCATAGAATTTTTTTTTCTCTTAATGGCCGAATCAACTCTCTTATTTTCTCTCTCAATTTTTCTGGCCTCTCTCATTTTCTCTTTCTGATTTTCATTTGTTCTCTTTTTCTCACTCTCTTTTTGTAACCTCACTTGATCTTCATAAACCTGCTTTGGTGTCAAAGGAACTAGAGTGATTGTTCTTTGATTTCTTACAAATGAATATTTTTTGGTGAAGCCATCATGCTTAACACGCCGATTAAATTGCCATGGCCGGCCTAGTAACAAATGTCCAACTTGCATCGGAACTACATCACACAAAACTTCGTCTTCATATTTTCCAATACGGAAGGAAACTAACATCTGTTTGTTCACCCTTACTTCACCACTATCATTGAGCCATTGCAACTTGTAAGGCCGATGATGTTTAATTGTTGGCAGCCTTAATTTCTCAACCATTGTAGTACTAGCAATGTTAGTACAACTACCTCCATCAATAATCACACTACATACCTTGTTTTGCACATGGCATCTAGTATGAAAGATGTTTTCTCGCTGTACTTCATCATCTTCTTAGATTTGCACACTTGGAGCTCTCCTTGCAACCAACAATTCTCCTTGGGCAGTATATCCCTCATCTTCAACTCTCTCTCCCCTAGGTTGAACTCTCTCCCTCCTAAGCATAATAGGAGTGTTTTATTGCTGCCCTACACGTACATTCTCTACCCAATCTATCCGCTCATGAACCTGTTCCATCTCCGTTCTCAATGCTCTCCTCATCTCACCCATTAAAGCCTCCATGAGCAACTTCGGGTCAACCTCTCTCGAGTATCTCTGGAATTATTTTTGTTCTTGTTATCTGACATGTTTGCTGGGAAAACAAAGTGAGAAAAAAAAATAACAAAAGGACCTCACACACTCTCTCACGTGTTTCACTCAAAGAATGAGTCACTCAATTTCACTCGTGTTTTTACACAAAAATCAGATTGGCTTTTACCCTCTTATGTGCTCATAACTCTTGCCTTTTTCCACTCGTAATAATCCTCTATGGGTTCTTATCAAACTAACCAAACAAGTATCAAAGTTTCCAGCAACAATTCACCAATAACTCACAAAGAAATTCAAATTTAAAGGCTAGAATACAAGGAAACAAAGATGAGAAATTGAAACAAGAATTGAAATGATTGAATCTAAATATCACACACCTTTTTTTCACGTTTTTTTTTATATTTTTGATGAATCAAAACAAAAGATAAGCAAACCTGCAGCTAGAAGGCTCTGATACCAACTGATATGATCTACGCCAAGAACTAAGAAATTGATGGATCAAGAAGACTTCCAATATCGTTTAGAAGCAAATTTATGTGAGACCGCGACCCGTTGCTTATATTGAAGCAAGAACCTTGGTATAATGAAGACTGAGGCCGTGACCCATTGCTTATATTAAAGCAAGAACCTTGGTATAATGAAGACGCCATAATCAATTATGGAAGGATTGATTGATAAGTCGAAGATGAACGCCATAGAAACTCTGATAAGTTCAGAAGTTCTAAAAGAACCAAAGAGAATTTTCTCTCTAAAAGTATGAATCAAATATGAATTGTTTTATTCCAAAAAGCTAATGGCTATTTAAATACATGAGAATTTGAAACCAATTAGAAAAAGGAAAACTAAGAAATAGGAAATAAACCTAAATAGAATTCTGGTAGGAATAGGAAACTATGAAATATGAAATAAACCTAACTTGGCATGCAAGCCTTATAATTCAGTAATTAAATTAATAAGGAAACAATTAAAAAAAGAAGATAATAAGTAAAATTTGCAGCCAGCCATTTTCCTTGATGAGCCAACCAAAACGAGTAAGTTTCCAATTTTGGGAAACTAAGATTTGCAAGATTATTCCAAAGTTTGAATTATGGAAACCCATCCTTGTGGATCATATATAGCATCACCTCCAATGATGGTTCTTAGCCTAAATGTATTGAATAAGCCCATTGAGAGTTTCCTTGAACCTTTTAGCTCGAGCTCTTGTAACTGGACCAATTGGAACTTGAAGAGAATCTGCATCCCATTTGTTAGCCGTGTCCTCATCAAAGCTCATAGAATTTTTGGGTTTTTTTTTTTGATATCTTCCGGTATGAAATTGAAATCTGCAGGGAAAATACTGTTAGAGAAAAACCCACGTTTGTTTCCAACCACCAACGATTGTTTCCGACGACCCCAGCCATCGTTTGCAGGAGGTAAACCCCACCCTCTTTTCTCTTCTTCATTCTCTTCCTTTTTCTTTTTTTTTTCTTTTTTTTTTCTATTTTGCATGTTTCTCTCTTTAACTCTGTTTTTCTATATCTGAAATCTGGAAGAAAAAAAAAATCAGTCGTTGCCCAACCAATTTTCGACTACCACCAGATGCCATCAAGCCCCAAAAATCTGGTAAAAACCCTCTCCTTACCCTTGATAGAATATCAAAATAAGTATTGTCATATATGCATATACTAGTTTCATCTTGAATCTGGGTTTTAACTTTTGAAAATCAAAAGAAACATGGGCATGTGTAATTGATGTATATCATGTATATGGTATGAGAAAGTAGTGAATACTTGAATCCCTAAAATATATTAAATCTTCATGGATAGTGTTGGAATTGGATTTATCGACGACATAGTTGATGACTTGAATATATATTTCTATATAAGTTTATTGATAAAATTATATTAAAGTTAACTAGTTTGATAAAATTTCAAGACATAGGTTCATGAACCAAATCTGTACCATTGAAATAAAAGTAAATTTTGTTATTTCTCTTGCATGACAGTGGGTTAAGAAAAAATGAGATTGGTCCACGACTTGAAATCTTTCTTGGGCATGATTTTTAAACTCAAAACTTGTTGATTTATTTTATGATTTGACTTATGTATGTAAATGGTTATATAGCTAAATAGGGGTAAGCACTTACAGTAAGATAGAAATTATATTTTCATGTTGGAGTTATAAATAAAATATAATCTTGGATAAGTTAAATTATGGTTGATATGATAATGGTGTTGAGTTGATATTGGAAGTGAACAAGCATTATTTTGAGTTTGATGTGGTGATGAGATTAAGAGGATGGGATTAAAATCAAATGGATTGATTTCAATGAGTTTGCTTGATTTACAGGTTATTGGGGAAACTATACTAGAGTTTCTACATGTTTCTCTCTTAATAAAGGAGAAGGATTTTAAAAAGGGAGTTTATCTTTCCCTAATAAAAATGAAATATTTGAAAATTTTTGAAAAGCTTATTAATTCTCGGAAAGTTCTTGAATTAACTTCGTGATAATTTTATAAATGAATTGAATACGTACACATGCATCATATAATCTAATGAACATTGTTGATGAAGGTCGTGGAGTAGCTTATTTTAATACATCCATCGTATAGGTGATATCTCAACAGGGGGGTTCGATTTCTTTACATGTTGAATGGTTTCTTTGGGTTATAGTTTCAATGTGAGTTTTTACAATCAACTTGGATATTCTCATATCTTCTTATTTTATGAGAATGTGTTTTGTGCTATATAAGTTTAAATTATTCGAACTTTCCAATGGTTGAGGAAACATGAACTTTTTCTTTTGTTTTGAGATTTTATAGTTAATGTCAATTTTCTTTTATAGGTTATGAGGAGAGGATTTGTTTGAGAAACTATTTGATTATCTATATTTTTACTTGAATAGATCCTTATGTGGTATTTGTTATAAATAAATGAAAATACCTTCTCTAAAGAGAAAATTGAGAAAAAACTCATTATTGAAAAACTTATGTGGTACCAATGTTGCATTAATACATAAACGAATTCATTGTATCCATACTATATAGGATACATGGTCGTGATATAGGCGTAGAGATTACTCCTCCTATACAACTATAGTTTGATATATATATATATATATATATATATATATATATATATATATGAGAGGCTATATTTCTTCTTCTCTCATATTATGTTCTATGTATACCTTTCGAGATTAGCCCAGAAAAGTTAAACTAAATTTCTTATAATATTTGTTCTAGATATGTATATATTGAAGAAGAGAGTTTAAGATGTGATGAGTTTTTGTCACAATGAAACGTAAGTTTTAAATCTTCGATGTCTATATTAAAATATATTTTAAGCATTTTTCAATTATTGTATATTTCTTACCCAAGTATTAAGAGCTAAGTACTTATTTGAATCATAATTTTTTTTTTTCATAATAGTAATTCTACTTTATAATTTCTTTACAACACCCGTGCATTACACGGCTTACACGTCTAGGATATATGTAAAGTAGGACATCCCTTTAGGAGTCCACCATGTGGCATCTTTAGCTTTCTCTTGGTTTAACATGTGTTTCTACCGTGTTTTGTGGGCGAATACTTTGAATCCTTTGTACGGCGTTGGTTTTATCACTACCGATACGTCTTCATCCCATTTAATCAAGTCATTTAGCTTTTTCATCCAAGCTCACCTTAAGTCGCCTTGCCTTTGCATTACCTTTTTCATTGCTTATGAATTGTTTTCTCCCTTTCCCATTAGAAATTTAAACATGGAGAATTTCAATGCTCTGTTCTACACATCTGGGTATATATTTGTTCAGGGTGAGATTCTAATTGCTTAAGTTTCGTACTTGAGACTTTCTTATGGGAAAATTGATTAGGAAAATGTTAGTTGTTTTGTAAGATTCTAATACCTCATTGATTTTGAGTTTTCTTTGATTAAAGACCCCCTAATACCATTTCATTATTGGTTATGTTTTGCTTGAAATAATAATAGTAAAAATCTGATGAATGCAAAAAATGAAAGAAATTGGCTGGAAAAGTTCAGATTATAAGTTAGAATCTTAGGGGTTTTGGTTTTTTGTGTTCGGGTCTCAAATAGATCATTTTGATGCATTCCATTTCTTGTTGGGTTCTTTGTTGACCTGATAAGGATGCTGCCATTTTTGTTATTAGGGATTTAATAATAAAGTTTTTCTCTTAGCTAGGATTTTGTTCTTATTAAGAGATGTATTGCTTTGTGATTTGCTGCTTTGTATCCCTGAATTTGAATTTAGTTTAGTGATGATCATTTGCTATGCTTAAGTGGTCCTGAGATTTGGGCAATTGATTGAGATAATGTCACTAAGTCAGTGAGCTGCCGATTATGTCTTTTTCCATGTTAATTTGGATTATTGTGCAGTTTGGGTGCATAATTTACTAATTACCTCTTTAGTATTCATCATGAATGAAATGACCAAGAATTAAAAATAAGAAGATCAGAAGTGAAAAAAGAGAGAAGAATGTATAGAAGATTGGGGCCTAAATTGGCTATTTGGGTTTGGTCATTGGATTATGGTATAATGAGTTGTATTCTGTTGAACTGGATATGCTTGTGTACTAGAGTAATTGCGGATAAAATCTTTAATGGAAAGAAATTTGAATAAACAGCTGTTTTTCGCTTTAGTTCTTGGATTTGGTTAATTTGATAAGTTCGGGTTAAGTCCTCTTACCTTTTTGCTCTCTGCCAGTTGATGGGAAATAAGATGATAAACTAAAAAGGACTAAAAATAATAATTATAAAAATGATGAAAAGAAAGAACAAATTGAAAAGATAGAAAAAATGGAATAAAAAGGTTTTAGACCAAGAAGGGTATTGGGTTTTGTTTGTTTAGGTTTATTGTCTTGGGTGGATTTAATTGCTCATTTATGTTTGTTTTTGAGCTCGAAGCCTATGTGTTAAGTACGAACTAATGTTTTACTTTGAGCTGAATGCAGATTTGGAGCACTTGTAATCATTTTATTTTTGTTATATCACTTTAGAATTTAAGAGTTTGAAATTTTTATTTGGTAAATTGTAAATGAATTATAAAACTCGATAGAAATGAGTGAGTTTTTGAATGTACCTTAACATTTGATGATGCAGATATTGGGAGACCAAGGCATCATCCCTTACCTATCATTAATTTGTATTTATGTGCATATGCTAAGAGCATGCTAGAATGATTTAGTGAATTGATGAGAGAAATTGATTGAGATTTTTCTATGGTTATATGGCATGCCTATTAAATCAACTGCATGTTTATAAGGTTAATGAATGATGCCTATGCCTATGCCTATGCCTATGCCTATGCAATGATGAATAAATATGTCTTTTCCTTTTGCCATTTCAGAAATATAAAAACATGAGAAAATATTTAAGCTTTCATTTTAATAAATGATAATATGTGATGAGTAAACGTTAAATAACGAGAGTTGGGATGCTTGCCTTCCTCACACTTGAAAAACACTTTCCCACACTTAAAAAGCTTTTCTGGTTTGTGATTTTCTTATTGGTTGTTTAACATTAATTTGAGAGAATTGATATTAAAAAATTAATACATTTAAGGTATCTAATCCACAAGATTAAAGGATTAGTTACGACTCCCAAAGTTTTACTTAAAATTGATAACGACATCAAGGTTTTCCCTAAAAATTGGAAAATGAATTTTTTTAAATAAAATGATTTCAAAATTGTTTTCTTAAATTTTTTTCCAAAGATAAACAAAATCGTCAGGGTATCAACAAATATTATTTTATTTTGTTTCCATTTAATCATGCACATGGTGCAAGGTTTTGCTAGTGTCACGTAATTAAAAAGTCCTTCGTTATATATATTAATTAATAACTAATAATCACTAAGATTTTAACTGTCTATCAAATCAAAATCCACAATTTAAACAAGGAATGAACTTTATATGAATATTCAAATTTTTTATTTATTATGTAAAGTTATATTCAATTAAATAACACAAAGTCGTTGGTTTCAACTGAATAATAAATTAAACCTGTGAATAATTCATTTGTAAATGAATTTCACATCTTATTAACAAATCAAACACAAGTTATAGAATTCAAATGAATTTCATAAAAACTATGAAATTCGTTTAAATCAAATGAAGTGATAATATATATATATATATATATATATATATATATATATATATATATATATTTCATTAAACGAAAAATTATAACTTAAGATCATGATCATAACAATTAATTATTTTTCAACTTAAAACACAAGGTATGTTAATTTTTATTTTTTATTTTTTACTTTGGATTCCATATAAAACATACTTTATTTATTTATTTATTCTAGATTTTAATTTTTCTAAACTATCTATTATATAAAATAAGTTAAACAATCAAAGATATTATTATTGAATAACCTAACACAATAAAATCCCACAGGGGACCTATACTGATTGAATTATAGAAAGAAGAACAAGAGTTGATTTCTACGAGGTGAACTTCTAAACCCACCTCACCTGAAATCACTGATCTTAAGCTTATGAGAAAAACTTAACCAATTAGAAGTTTGAATTTGACTAATTGAAGTTTGTAGCTAGTTGGATATCTTCATTCTTGCTCCAGTAGTGTTGGCTAACATCCTTTGCATCGATTCTTTTCATTGTAACCAATCTATGTATTCATCCCTCAATTTTTTTTTTTTTTCAAAAAAACAAATTTCAAAAGGAAAACAACAGACAACTATCAAATATTCTCTGTTACAGTCTAGGATGAAAACTCAAGCAGATAAGCACAGGAAAGAATTATCACTCAATGATGGTGGTTAGGTGCTTGTTCAAACTACAACCCTATAAACAAACCTTTGTAGTTTACAGAGCTAATAACAAGCTGAGCAAGAGGTACTTTGGGCCATACAAGATTCTACATGCAGTTGGGAAAGTAGCATACAAACTGAACTTACTAGAAGGAAGTAAAATACATTTTTTCTTCCATATATCCCAACTCAAACCATACACAGGCTCTGCTTCAAGTCCACAGGCTATTCATCTACCTCTAGATAGCATGAATAACAAGGCTATTGTGATGCCACTTGCTGTGTTAGCACAAAGACAAATAATAGTCAAGGGACAACTCATTCCTCAAGTACTAGTACAGTGGGAGGGATTGCTACCTGAAGAAACTTCTTAGGAGAACATCCAGGATCTATTTATGAACTCCTCTCACTTGAACCTTGAGGACAAGGTTCTTTTTTATGGGAAGGGAATAATACAACACAAGAGGAAGGCACTGGTTGGAGACAAAAGACAGGAAAGAAACAAGCATAGCAAGAAAGCGTGCACACTGATCAAGCAAGGGAAAAAAGGTTGCTCACTGATCAGGCAAGGGAAGAAAGGGGTGCACACTGATCCTAGCCTGAGGAAGAGCACTAGGATAAGAAGGAAACATGATTAGTACTAACGGAAAAAGAGGGTTCTAGAAGAGAAAGCAACTAGGAATCAGTAACAAGCTATTACAAAGTTAGTTAGTTTGTTAAGTGCTGTTAAAACAGTTGTTAGTTACACTAGCTTACTGTTTCGGCCTTGTAACTTAGTATAAATACTTATAAGATCATCAAAGAGAGATAGAGAAGAGTTTTCAAAGAAATTCCAGCAAGAATTTCTAGGAGTTGATCACTTACTCGAAATAGTGGCTCATTCTTTTTCTTTCTACAAAACAGTTTCTAACATTCTATTATGCTCATTTTAAATTCACCTTGCATACACTTAGAAAAAT